>JAOTOM010002964.1:0-126565 GCA_034440615.1 Ashinkailepas kermadecensis
AGGTTTTCCTTCCAGATTCGCAGGAGTGCTCCTCAGAGTCCCTGGATCTCTTCGTGTCTTGGCTGCTTCTGCTGCTACAGGTTTGTCTTCGCCTCAAACCTTGGACCTTCCTGGATCTCTTCTTGCTTCTTGCTTTTTTAACGT
This sequence comes from Ashinkailepas kermadecensis, assembly GCA_034440615.1. Taxonomy (NCBI): domain Eukaryota; kingdom Metazoa; phylum Arthropoda; class Thecostraca; family Neolepadidae; genus Ashinkailepas; species Ashinkailepas kermadecensis. The sequence continues at coordinate 145 of JAOTOM010002964.1, forward strand.
GACTGTGGCGCACTTCACTGTACTTAATACTGGGTCACCAACCTACCTTGTACCTATTTCCACCGCTACCCTCCCACGACCCCAGACGTAACCCCTTGCATCCCTTCGCGCATATCTCTTTCTAACCTGGGCCGCCGATCTCGACCCACACTTTAGTGACCACGCACTCCATAACCATTACCTTCCACCAACTCCCGACCACCGGCCCACCCACTACCCTGGCCGGTGGAATCTCAAAAAGCATCCTGAAACACTTTCAGAGTCCCTAGCCGCACAAACAGCCCACAACCCACAACTCACTCAGAACAATTTTCCGACATTCTCCTAACTGCAGCACACCAACACATACCACAGACAAACCACGCCAACAACACAAGCCTCGCGCGGCCCCCTGGTGGAACGACGAATGTCACGGGGCAATCCGCGCGAGGAACCATGCAATGACACAGATTTGAAAGACACCGCACACCGGACACACTCACCAGATACAAACAACTCAAGGTGCACTCTTGCAAGCGAACCATAAAAACGAAAAAGCGAAATCCTAGATTAACTTACCAATTCAACAGATTCACCCTCTCGGCGAAACGGGTCACTCCTGAAAACATTCCAAACCCGACAGCGACCACTAATAAAAGCCATCACCAGACAGAACAACAACACCATCACAGACCCACAAACAATCACCAACATTTTCGCACACACCTACCACCTTAGATCATCGACACTTCCACAGAACCCTCCTCATCAAGTCCTTCAAGTCCTTCTCCTGCTGAGTCACAGATAGTACTTGGCCACCCATCAAGTATGGAGCCTTCATATGCTGCCTACCTACATGCATGACTTTGCACTTATCAAAAATTAAACTTCATTTGCCATTTTTCGACCACTTCACAAGCTCGTCTAAGTCTTTCTGCAGCAAAACCTGCTCATTGTGCCCTGTTATTGCCCTAAAGATCTTCAAATCATCCGCAAATCTCAAAACCTTACTGCTCAGGCCACATTCAATGCTATTCACAAATATAATGAACAACAGTGGCCCCAGTACCGACCCCTGAGGGACTCCACTAAGAACATTTGCCATGATGACTTTGTACCATTTAGCATCACTCTCTGCTGTCTATCTGAAAGCCACAACTCATCCATTTTAGGATGCTACCTGCAATGCCATGGACCTGAAGCTGCATCATTAACCGTTTATGGGGTACCTTGTCAAAGGCCTTACTAAAGTCAAGATATGCTACATCAACCTGATTTCCTGATCAAATTGTTCTGTAGCAAAATTTAAAAAGTCCAAGAGATTTGTGAGACACGATCTCCCTTTTCTAAACCCATGTTGAGTATCTTGAATCAATCTGTTTCCTTCCAGAAAACTAACTATTCTATCTTTGATAATTGATTCGAGTACCTTGTAGACTAGGGATGTGAGGCTTACTGGCCTATAATTTTCAACTTTCCCTCTTTCTCCTTTCTTGAAAATAGGAACTACATTTGCCCTTTTCCAATCTGTTGGAATTTCATTTTGTGAAAATGATCTACAAAATATTATACTAAGTGGAATTGCCAGTTCCTTTTCAGCTTCCCGCAATACCCTAGCATACATTCCATCAGATCCTGCTGCCTTGTTTGGCTTTCTTGTTCTGATTTAATTGAAAACAACATCACTATCAATGAAATCAACATTGTGTATCTGATCACCTGTCACTGAACTGTGGTTCACGGTTGGCAAACTTGTCACATCCTCCACTGTAAATACTGATGTAAACTGCTTGCTCAGCTCCTCAACCATCTCACCATCCTCACTCAATATAGTCCCATTTACTTCCAGTGGACCAATTGTGCTTGAACCTTTACTTAGCTTGTAGAAACTAAAGAACTTTTTACTGTCCCCATTACAGTTCCTAGCCAAATCCAATTCTTTTGCCCGCCTTGCTGCTCTGGTTTTCTGCTTCACAGCATCTCTAGCTTTTTGATACGACCTTAGATTTACGATATTTGAAGCTTCCTTAAATACTCTAAATGCATCTTTCTTAGCCTTAATTGATCTCCTCAAATCTGGTGTAAGCCATGCTGGCTTTCCTACCCTTCTTTTGCGCCTTTGCTTTTGGGGGACATGTCTAATCTGAATGTCCCTCAAGTAAGATTTGAACTTTTCCCACATTTCACAGGCATTTAAATACAAAAATTATTCTTCCCATTTTATGGCACTTAAAGCCTCTCTCATGGAGTCAAAGTCTGCCCTGTTAAAATTTGGAATCTTTGCCAAGTTATCCTTGATTGTCCCTGCTATTTGTACCTTAAATCTCACTATGTTATGGTCACTTCTTCCCAGAGTTTCTCCTACAGTCAAGTCTTGAACTAAATCACTTAAATCTGAGAAGACAAGGTCCAAGAATGAGCCCTGCCTGGTTGGTTCCATTACAAACTGGTGTAAGAACAAGTCCTCTTCAAGGCATTTCCTAAACAGTTTACATGATGGGGAGCCAACACCAACATTTTCATATCCTTTTAGATTAAAGTCACCAAGAATAAGGCATTTCCTCTGAAAATTTCTACTGATTTCCTCACAAATCACCTTATCGAGCTCCAGTTGCTGAGAATGTGGCAAGGTTCCTGATCGATACAAAGCTCCAATCCTCAGTTTATTGCTGTTGCCTCTTCCCACAGCAACATCAAGCCAAATGGACTCCACAGACACATTTTTTACCCCATCTGCTACTTTCTGAGAACTGTATAAGCTATTCACATAGAGCATTACACCACCCCTTTCACTGCTGGACCCCTATTGCATGAAAACATATTGTATCCCTGGATCTCATAGTCCTGCAAGTTATCCCCAAAATATCCCTCACTGACCCATGCCTCAGTAATGCAAACAAAATCTGGTTTCTCCTCAGCAACATAACACTTGAACTCATCAAATTTGGATCGAATGCTCTGAGCATTAAGCATCATACACTTAACAAAAGTTCCATAACCCTCTTTGGCTTTTTCATGTTGAGTAGCTCTATCATCTCTGGATGAGCTACCACTCTGCCCCCTTGATCTACTGCTACCCCTATTTGCTGACTGTGAGGTGTTTGCAAGACTTCTCTCTCTATCAGCTACATCCCCCATGACCTGCCTAGTTTCCCTGTTTCCTAATGAGAGCCTCCTCATACCTATTGCTGAGCAATTCAACTCCTCTCTTGCTCAAATGTAACCCATCTAATGCAAACATTTCAGTCCTCCCCCAGAAATCCCCCCACAAATCCAAGAACCCCACCCCAAGTTCCTTACAAATCTTGGCCACCCTGGTATTCAGCCCAATGGCCCTCGAGTACCACTCTATGCTTGCGTTAACCATAGGGAGGATGGATGTTACCATTCCTCGTTTCCTACTCACAGCTAACCTACCTATCAAAGCCCTATACTCTTGTATTGTTTCCTCTGTTTTTGCTTTTCCTACATCATTTACACCAACCTGCACAATTACTGTTGTGCTCTCTCCACTACCCTTCATCACTCCTTCTATCCTATCACCAACATCCTTTACCTGGGCCCCTGGGTAGCAAACACGAGTCCGTTTGTTGGGGTTCCTGCTACAAAAGTACGGTCCATGTACCTCACTCTTGAGTCCCCTATAACTAAAACTTCCCCCTCTCTATCATCAGCTGCCTGGTCGTTCCTACCTTCCTCCTTAGCAGCATTACTATCTCTCTCTTGCAGTACCTCAAATCTATTATTAGTTTATAGATGCATTTAGCCTTTGTCAATTTTCCTTAGAGCTAGTCTCGTACTCTGGCGTCTAGCTACTTTCCACTCTCTACAATCATGGTCCATACTATCTCCAGCCCTATCACTCCTAGACTCCTGCACCTGGCTTGCCTGGCTGACATTTCCTATGGTGGGCCCTGCCACCAAACACTTCAGACGCTCCACCTCCCTTGCTAACATATCTCTATCTTACTCAAGTCCCCAATGACTACCATACACTTACACTTCCCACAGTCACCTTGCATTTTTTTTTATTTAAAAAAAAGAAGTTATCCTGACTCTCACCAGCTACAAACTCCAACTAAACCAAACTAAAAAATTAAAAAAACCCTAGATACTTTTGCAATTACACCAGTATATTGAAAATATACCTAGTGGTAATTTAAGCTCACTATTTTAGTCCTAAGCTCTATCTTAAACTTAAACACCAAAAGACACTGACTTATTCCTCTACACTACAGAAACCTAAGCCACGAGACCGCGCCACCCGTCTACAAAGCGTTCACGTGGCTGATCGATAATTCTAGAAGCTACCTAGTGTAATTTAAGCTCACTATTTTAATCTTAAAGTCTATCTTAAACTTAAACACCAAGCGGACGCGGACTTATTCCTCTATGCTAACAGAAACCTAGGCCACGTGGCCGCTCCACCCGTCTACAAAGCGTCCACGTGGCCGATCGATAATTCTAGAAGCTAAAAAATCTGCTTGTTAAAAAAGAAACTTATGAGATAAAACTATGCAAATATATGCACAGAAGTAATTGCTAAATACCTACCACCAGCTGCAAACTCCAACTAAACCAAACTAAACACTAATATAATCAAAAACCTAGATACCTATACAATAACACCAGGACAAGAAGATATACCTAGTGTAATTTAAGCACACTATTTTAGTCTTCAACTCCTATTTTAAACTTAACCACCAAAAAAAACAAACTTATTCCTCTGCACTACAGAAACCTAAGCCACGAGGCCGCGCCACCCATCTACAAAGCGTCCACGTAGCCGATCGATAATTCTAGAAGCTACCTAGTGTAAGGTTAAGCTCACTATTTTAATCTTCAACTAAACACCAAGCAGACACAAACTTGTTCCTCTATGCTAACGAAACCTAAGCCACGTGGCCGCTCCACCCCAGTCTACAAACGTCCACGTGGCCGATCGATAATTATAGAAGCTTAGAATACCTAGGATAAGTCTAATATACTCAATTTAAACAATATAACCGCTCCTTTCCTAACCTAGGCCTACAATAGAACAAATCCTCCCTCCACTAACCACCTGTGCCCAAGTCTTTTTACTCACGGTTTCCCTCGTCACGGGAGCGCAAAAACACGACCGGTCGCGACGAGGGCAGAGCAGTGAGTTAACTTGGTGGTCTGTTGTTTCCTGGGTGGGTGGTGGTGACTATCTTCATCAAGTATTGGTGCAATGTGCATTCTTTCCATTTTGTGGTGCTGTCACTGCTATGCCCTCAGTTAGTGATTGCAGAAACTGTTTGTGGAGTGGCTGAACAGGCACATCAGTCAGTATCCTTGGATGTTCATTGTTGTCCATGCCTTTCTAACTTCTGTACATTTTGTTTAATTCAAAAAGTTTTACTTCCAATTGTGTTATTTAAAACATTTCTAAGAATTTGTGGTCTGTAATCGGAGTGCATAACAGACATATTTTGCATGTCTTCATTTTTTAAGCACAATAAAGACAGACGGGAACAATACTTGCAACCATGGACCACAAGGTCCCTTTCCTAGTTGTACTTTGTAGGACACCACGGAACTGCTTGCTCACCAAATTTAAAAATTGCCTATCACTGGAACAACACTAAAAAGCAATGTCTCTACCTATAATACATGTCAATACTGTTTTATGAATGTTCAGAATACTGCTACTTCTGACAATTGAGTCTGGTGTCAGGTTCCAATGTTCAATGACCCTATTGATGAGAAAATATTGTCTTAGCCTTGTACTGCTGCGGTTTGCTTTTAATTTTGCAAATTTTGAGATCAAGATTAAATGTGATTCTTTGTTTTTCACAATGCTTTTCGACATGGTTAAGGCAAAGCGACCGTTCATTTCCCCTCTGCAAGTGATTACTTTTAAGTCCATGGCAGTCCATACAATTGATGTCATAGGCACAATATGGAGGGAACATGCTATTGCGATATTAACAGTATTTTATGAGTTAATGCTGCAACATTTACATACCTTAATGATCGTCCAGGCTGTGGTTCGTCCGTTTGTACCACGATGGTGTCAGGCTGACCAGCTCGACTGCGGGTTATAAAGCTTTGACGCGGGGAGAAGGAAAGTATGAATTGTGGCCATGGAATTCCTTCCTTTAAAAAAATACTGGCAGACTTTGGAAAACATTTGAACAAATAACCTTGTTGGGAATGACAGTGTTGTTGGAAAATTATAGTCTTGAGTGGTTGTCCTCCAAAGAAAGCTTGATAATTATTGTGAGATGCTGGAGTTATAACCAGACACATCACAAAGCTAAACTTACATTGATATGTACGTATGCATGTGGTTTGCTCTGTTTGTCTTTACTTCTCAATCAATCAAGAAGTGCAAAAATACATATGCATAGATAAATCATAGAAGAAATAAATAAGCCAACCTAACCTAACCTAGACCAAGATAATATAGCTATATATAAAATATATTGTAGCATGTATATAATCCTGACCCTAACCTAACATAACCAGAAAACCAGAATCATCGCAAATAAACTTCCACCTCAATGTCATCAAATCTTGCGAACATTGCTTGTGCTGGGCAGTTCACGCTAACAGCACTACAAGGAACCACACGACATGCGGGCATGTGTGGGGGGCACAAATATTTTTGTCTCGAATTAATCTGAATTAAGCCAGAAACATATGACTTTGCATGTCAAAGAGCATTCAATTGAGTGCATGATGTGTTAAATCTCCTTTCTTATCAAGCATATGTGACATACCAAGTACGGATAATTATACACGACTGACTACATTTGTAGAGTAAATATTAGATCATGTATTTCTTTGCCAATTAAAAATAATAATTTGCAGAGACAATAAGTGGTGACATCATCTTTATTACATTAAAATACACCATATTAAAAATAACAATTCCAAGGAATCAAATTGTACCTTGATTTCCAATAATACCTTAATTTTTTGTTCATGGCTCCTGATTGTAATATTTCTGTTAAATTGAAACATTTCTCTGAGATATCCTGGATGCTGACCATGAACAAATTTAAACACCCCAATGAGATCCCTCCCTTGCTCCTATAGCTAAGTGACAACATAATCACTTTGTCAATCTTTCCTCATATGTCAGTTTGCTTTAACCATTTTCAATTGCCCCCTTTTTTCTCCCTGGAAAACCAAACAAAAACTTCCAAAACTTGGGAACCAACCTAAAATTTTTCTAATGTTGGTTAACAAGCACCCTCCCAAGATTACCTCTAAACACTTCCCCACTCCTCTACCCCCCCCCCCCTTCCCCCCCCTCCCCTAACACGTTTTAACCACTTTAATATTTTTAAATAATAATTTAAGTTTTTTTAAATGCCCCTTTAAAACACTATCATCATAAATTCACAAAACCACTTACCCTTTACATACTGATACTTATATTTATTTGGAGATGTATCATAACCTCCACAGTTCATAACCTCCACAGTTCATAACCTCCACAAATTAAATATACCCGAAGCGGTCGTAACCTCCACAGGTCATAACCTCCACAGCTCACAACCTCCACAACTACGAAGCGCTCATAACCTCCACAGCTCACAACCTCCACAAGTCCGCAGCGTTCATAACCTCCACAGGTCATAACCTCCACAACTCCAAGCGGTCGTAACCTCCACAGGTCATAACCTCCACAACTCCAAGCGGTCGTAACCTCCACAGCTCACAACCTCCACAAGTCCGCAGCGTTCATAACCTCCACAGGTCATAACCTCCACAACTGCGAAGCGTTCATAACCTCCACAGCTCGCAACCTCCACAGATTCAAGAACTTCATTATTTTCTAGAAGCATCACTTCAGATAGCTAGCGATAGGTAGCAGCACGGTCTAGGTATTACAATCATGAGATTGAATGCTGAACCATAGGTAACAATATTTGTCGCCAGATGGCAGGATGATACTATTGAATAGAACTCGGAAGCCCGCGCATCGACGCGTGGGAAAGCATTGCGTGGCGCAGTGCTTGTGGCAGATGATCGTATATCATTTGCACGTTTTTCGCCCGCAATGTATCGACGCGTGGGAAAATAATGCGACACGCAGTGGCGGATGATCGCATAACCTTCACATGCTATCCGGCCACAATATGATGCCTTTTCGTGTTCCTCGTCACCATAGGCGTAGGAACGTCTAAAAAAAGTGGGTGGGTCAGGATCAACAGCAGTGACGCACCCAGGAATTTCGCCAAGTACCATGGTTGAGCACTTTTGGATAGATAACCCGATAATTTTAACAGTGAACACACAACTTTTACCGCTAAGATGGGGACCGCTAAAGGCAGGGGTGTCGATTTGTATCCTTTTGTGGGGGCCATGGCCCCACCAATGTTGATCTTGCCCCCCCCCATGTTGATTTGGGCCCCCCCAATAACCTATGCTATTTTATGCTGTTAAGAAAGCTAAAGGGAAAAAAATGAAAAGCACCATGCTAAGTAGAAACATTGATGTTAGCCAGCACATTTTGTTCTGAAAAGAAATGGATTTGGATTAGATAGTGAACTGACCCTCCACCTTTTGCTGAAAAATGTAAAATTGTGTGTAAAAACAAATAAAATAGCTGGAATTCCCTGCACTGTGGAAGTACAGCTTACATCATAAAATATTGAGATTAGCGATGCTGATGCATTTTAAACCAGATTGTCCGAAAGAAAATCTGCTAAGCAACTAAACAACAATTGCATGGTCATACTGATAATTTCTGAGATCCGAAAATATAGTGGGCTAAATCCGATGTTTTTTTTTTTGTTTTTTTTTGGGGGGGGGGTCTAGTGCATTGGCACTTCGCCCCCCCCAATGTTTTTCAAAAATCGACACCCCTGGCTAAAGGAGTGGGGCAGGCCCCTGGGCGCGCCTATGGCTTACAACAACATGCGATACTGAAAAATAACTATCATCACAGCAAAAGTACTTTCAAATTCACACTTCTCGCTGGACTTGGAACTCTTTTCACGACTGATGGATTCTTTTGTAATAATAGGCTTATCTTCCTGGTGCGAGTGAAAGCATTAGTATTACTGTTGAAACTAAATTTCTTCAACTTCTGCTATGTGCGTGTGTGTAGGGGTGGGTGCAAGCTCATTACAGCCTCACTAACGGCTAAATTGTGTGCCCTAGTTTCTATGATATAGTACTAAACGTCTTTAAGATGTCACCCGTTGTTCACCGATGTTGATGAAGAGAAAGAATAGAACGCCTGTGCAAATTATCCCGTAAAAGAAAATTTCGAAATGGCGGAAAGAAGTCATTGTGAGTTCACCGATCGATACTTTAGCACAATTCAGATTGTTCTTCATTGAGTTGAGTTCTTCCGCTTAGACATTCTTCGCACCTTCATATTTTCATGGCAAGTTACTAGAATGTGAAGGTGAGAAAGGGTCTGATTTTGTTTAGATTGCCAGTTATAGCCATACTTAGCACCTATTATTCGCCCACAGATGCTTCCCAGGCAGCGTTCACCTTACGATTTTGCACTGGTTGCTAGCAAGAACGAAGCTTACTTGCTGGGTCCATGGCAAAATAATTATCATGATTGTTGCTGGAGAGGATGAGAAAAGGAAAAACGGGTCATCGCTGGTTGAAGATGCTTTGATCCGGTGTGTGGGAGACCAAGATTGGCAAGCGGACAGAATGGGAAAAAACGCAATAATAATAGTACATGATATTGTGTTCGTCCTTAGGGCCTAACTCCAACACAGCGGTGATCAGTCACCTGAAACATTCATGTAGTACACATCGTGCACTTTAGAATATCCGCCACTTGAAACGAAATGCTGCAACTGCATCATGTGGCACCCGCCTGAAACGGAATGAAAGCCTTATTTTGGGGGACCAACAAATCAGTGCAAAATAGCTGACAGAGAGAATACACGGCACCTCATAAAGTCATAACATGTTCAGACTTAAGAGCCGCAAGGGCCCATCCTGAATTCAATTCGATGACTAGCTCTCTTCTTCCCACGTTTTTTGGTGGCTAAGACATCCGGATAACCGCTTAGCTTTCACGCACCTCATCCCTGATTAAATATCAACGCTTCCAGATTGGCTACCGAACTGAGACTCTAGTTAGGTGTTCTTTTTAACCTTTCCGATTTTTTTATCTTCGGGTTTTTTTAACATGCGCCCGGGAGGGCCTCTGAAAATTACGCGCACTGGAGGGGGGAGGGGGAGGCGGATTCCGCTCCCCCCTAAGATCTCGGCTCCTATTAAAGCTGCTGAAACGAAATTCGCAGGGTAGATGGATCCGATAGTGAACTCTATTGTGTCCAAATTGTATGGCCTTCGGTCAATATCTTCAAGGTCAAATGTGTTCCCATTTGTAAAAATGTCCTTGTTTTGCGTGGCTTGGCTTGTCATTGTTATTGATCGCTGTGATTGTGTTTAAATGCTCCAAAATGGGCATCAATGGTGTTTTGGACATTACTAATGATGCAATGCAGATGCTAGACACAACATGTGACCTCAGGTCACCTACATAGCAGCACTTTATCAGGTCAGTTACCTGTTCCAGTTACCGGAACCGGGCCGCCCGCCCGACTGCTCCGTCGAGCAGTTCGGCGCAATCGGCTTCGTGAAGAAAGGAGTGAAGTACATGAATAAAGTATGGAAACGCAATCACAATCAGTACAAATGATAAACCGTAGTGCATTTATGACAACATTCCAGTTGATCAAGTTTGGTTCCATTAACCTGTCATGAACTTGACCTGACTTGACCTCTGTGACCTAACATGACCTTGAAACTATATAGGATATCAATATACATCAAACAAGTCGCTAGTGTTGCCAAGAACACTTCCCTTTTGCGAATATACGGGAAGCGCATCAGCGCCGATTTTTGTGGTCTGGCGCTAGGAATTTTTTTTTCTTTAACGGCCCCTAACTTGAAAATGTTTCAGTTGATTTCCATTTTCTTGCTTTAAACGACGCGCCGGTCATTTCTAAGCAGGTACGCAGAACATCGCGTATATCGACCGGTACAATCTGCAGTTATGTACGAAAAACCGGAGGGGTGGGCGGATTTCGCCCCCCCCCCGCCTCCAGTGCGCGTGTTAAGGCTCCGGCCAATTTTGCTAGGGGCCCGGCACATGTTTGTGACCTGGACTCTTTTTAAAAAGCTTTGTTGCTTTTTGTGCACCGATGCTATTTTTGAGGTATCGGCGCGTTTTCCCAGACCCCGAAGTGTTCATTTAGTGCCAGGTCTTTTTGTTCCATTTCTAGGATCATATCGATTTTTTAGGGCCATAGCCAGGGGTGTCGATTTTTGAAAAACATTGGGGGGGCCGAAGTGCCAACGCACTAGAACCCCCCCCAAAAAAAAAAACATCGGATTTAGCCCACTATATTTTCGGATCTCAGAAATTATCAGTATGACCATGCAATTGTTGTTTAGTTGCTTAGCAGATTTTCTTTCAGACAATCTGGTTTAAAATGCATCAGCATTTTATGCTAATCTCACAATCTCAATATCTCAATCCGCTAATCTCAGCATTTTATGATGTAAGCTGTACTTCCACAGTGGAGGGAATTCCAGCTATTTTATTTGTTTTTGCACACAATTTTACATTTTTCATCAAAAGGTGGAGGGTCAGTCCACTATCTAATCCAAATCTGTTTCTTTTCAGTACAAAATGTGCTGGTTAACATCAATTTTTCTACTTAGCATGGTGTTTTTCATTTTTTCCCTTTAGCTTTCTTAACAGCATAAAATAGCATAGGTTATTGGGGGGGGGCCAAATCAACATTGGGGAGGCCAAGATCAACATTGGTGGGGCCATGGCCCCCACAAAAGGATACAAATCGACACCCCTGGCCATAGCATATCATCACACTTCATATCCTCATGTGACCTTGTCAGGTCGCATCACGTGCGCGTAATCCTCTCGGTGGATTCTGAGATTCTGAGAACCGTTCTCGCACTTGAAGTTTTTGAGGCCTCCATGCTGTATCAAACCTCGCTTTGTGCTTTGAGGGCCCCGTTGTGTCTTGATTCTTTTAGCTCCCGTTTGTATATTTAGAGCAGCAAAGAGTGTTTTAAGGCAATGTCGCTTTTTCCAGACTCGGTACGCTTTGAAGAGCCCGGTGCATTTTCGTCTTCCAGTTGTGCTCTTAGGGTCCCGCGGTGTTTATTTGGCGTTCCTCGGTCATATTTCTGGGACCCCAGCACGATATTAGGGGCCCGGTACAATTTCTCGGGATCCCGTCTCGACTTTTCGGGCCCAGTCGCATGGTTCGGGGAGAATCCGACGTCATTTTTCTGGGCTCGACACAGTTTTTGGTGACTTATTCTGAATTATGTAAAGTCTGAGCCACGGCTTCATTTTTCGGGCCCTCGGTGGCATTTTTCGTGTCCCGCCGCGATTTGTCGAGCTCCGGAATGTTTTTCGGTGCCGTATGCGATTTGTTAAGGCATGTTTTGACCAAGGAGCGATTTTCCTGGCTCGGACATCTTTTTCGGAATCTCTGTTTATTTTGGATTGTTCTGGCTTGATTCTTGTCGGTTTCCGATGCGATTTTGGGGTCACGCTGTGCTTATTTGGGGACATTGACGCCAATTTTTGGGAGTCCCGAGGGAATTATTGATGCCTCGACCAGAATTTATGCGATTAACGCCAGGAATTTTGGGTCCCATCTGCGACATTTGGGGGGTTTGGCGTTAGTTCACAGGGCGCGTTGTACTTATTTGACACCAGCGCGATTTTAGCGTTCCCCGGCGTAAACTTTCGGGCCCGGTGCAGGTTTTTTGGTGTCCGCTGTATATATTTACTAGATGCACACTAACCCCACTGCCATGTTGGTGTGTTCAAAATCGATCCAAGCCACTACGTTCTCCATTGGGTAAGCATCCTAACCTGGCCTAGCCTAGCATAGCTCAGCCTAACCTAAACTAACCTAACTAAACCTAACCAAGCCTAACCAAACCAAACAAAACCTAACCAAACCTAGCCAGACCTAACCAGACCTAACCTAACCTAGCCAAACCTATCCAAACATAACCAAATATAACCAAACCTAGAACTTAAACGAACCTAAACAAACCTAACCCAACCTAACCTGACCTAACCTAACCTAACCAAACCTAATCAAACGGAACCAATCCTAAACGAAATCCAACCAAACCGAACCACACCTTAACGAAACCTAACCTAACCAAACCAACCTAACTTAACCTAAGCAAACCTAACCAAATCTAACCAAACCGAACCAAACGTAACCTAATATGAAGAATGGTCATGCCATGCATATATCAGAACGATTTGTGGCTCTATTTTACTTAACATGGGCATTTGGTTACTTTTTTATAATCGTCCTTAACCGAACCTACCCTAGCCTATCATGGCCTTACCAATGGAGACCTGATTTGATCTGACCCAACCCTGCCATTTCCTAACGTTATTTCCATACACGCAATAACACAGCTGTACCGACCTGCATACACCATAAGTTATATTCACTTATGTAAAATCATTCCCACGGTAGATTGGCTGGCGTAGTAGCACGTGCGACTTGTATAATTTTCAACCGATGAAGTTCGCTCCAGGAAACACACCGATTCGTCTATGCAATGAGCCGGTTGAGAAGGCGGAAAATGATGTTTTGTAATGCTTCAGGGCAGCCTTGATTGTAGGAAAAGTTGCTTCGACTTGGAAAATTTACAGATATCGAATGAATCACAACCGTTTAAGCTATGCGTGCATACCACTTTTTATCAAAAATGTTGCCTAACCGAGACGCTGATGGGGTGGAAAGCAGAGCCTGTTTTACAGGTCACGACACTTGTCACTCTCGTCGCGATGGCTGACCCCTGGTATGTGGTAGGTGCCCATAGTCAATGGGGAAAGTGTAGCCGGTACATGGAACCGGGTAATGCAGGCAACGGCGTACCGTTACTTTCGTCCGTTTTCCAGCACCAGACCCAATTGTGAAAAACGATGAAAACGGATACCTTTTCTTTACACCCTCCTCCGGGTGCACATGCCACGTGCGGCAAATGTTTTTGCACTGTCACGCTTGGAGATTGTCTCGGCTACACCGTGGTGTCGGTTTGCTATCGATCGGCCAAGTTGTTTGCGAGCTATACCGATTGAAACGGAGGCAATTATGTGTACTCAAAATGATCATATTCGGACATACAAATCCACGTTTCACAATACGAGGTCACTCATATCCCATTGGGCAGAATTCAAGGAATATATCATCAGAAATAAACCATTGATTGCCGCCGTTCAGGAGACCCGATGGCGCGACAATGACCCATATAATTTTAATATCTTTGGTTATTCCCTCTACACCGACAATAGAAATTCTACATCCCGCGGCGGCGGGGTCGCCTTATTTATATCCGACACCCTCCTTCATCGTCAGATCCCCATTGTAAATAACCTAAATTTTATTGCCGTTTCTGTCAAAATTGCACAACTAGAGCTTACTATACTCTCTCTCTATCTCCCACCTTCTCCTACACTATCCTTATCTTCTGTGACCGACCTATTCGGTCTCCTCCCTCACCCCTGTCTGGTGCTGGGAGATTTTAATGCCCACCACCAGGCATGGGGCTGTCACACCACATCACCTCGCGGACTCCACATCGAAACACTCCTCAACACCCACAACATGGTCTTTCTAAATGACCAAACACCCACACACAACACCGACATTGCCCCGTTCCGTCCATCTGCCATCGACCTATCTTTGGCCTCGGCCTCCATCTCACCCCTCTTTTCTTGGCATGTACAACCCGACCCTCTCTTTAGCGATCACTTCCCTATTCATATTATGCTTGAACGCTCAGCCCAGGCTAGAGATTATTCATTTCTCCCCGCTGGAATGTTCGCAAGGCGAAATGGCCCTCATTCTCCCAGGAAATTGACACCGCCTTCCCTCCTCATTCACACCCCCAATATCAGCTTTTCTTGACACCATATTACTCGCGGCTGAAAATCATGTCCCCACACTCGTCGCTCCCCGGCCGTCATCACGTGCCGTGGTGGAACGACGAGTGTCAACGCGCCGTCGCTCTGCGGCGGCGGGCTGAGCGAAAATTTCGCAAAATCTCACCACCCAAAACATGTTAGAAGCCCGCGAGGCTAAAAAACGTTGTCAGCAGATTATCCTTAGCTCCAAAAAACGCAGCTGGCAACTCTATTCAAACTCATTCAACCGTTTTACCCCCATCGGCCAGATTTGGACCAAAATTCGCTCTTTCTCAAATGGCAGATCCCCACACCGCGGATTCCCACAACTGACAATTAATCAACGCAGCATCACAGATCCCTCGGACGTCGCGGAACACTTTGCCACGTATTATGCAGACATCTCCTCAAATACGCAGTACTCGCAACAAACCACCGACTTCCTACACACCACTCTCGCCACCTGCAACTTTACCTCTGACAACACGGAACCATATAATGCCCCCTTTACTCTCTATGAACTAAATTTATCCCTCTCCAAAGTAACAAACACCGCGGCTGGCCCTGACCAATTGGCATACCCCTTCTTCCAAAATTTATCCGACTCCGGAAAAGACAACCTCCTTTCGGCACTAAACCAACTATGGACTGACGGCACCTTCCCCTCTCCTGGTCCACTAGCACTATCATTCCTATCGCTAAACCCCGCAAACCTCGCGACCTTCCCTCTAGCTATCGACCTATCTCTCTCACTAGTTGTGCCTCTAAACTTTTTGAGCGCATGGTCAATGGACGAATCAGAGTTCACCTTGAAAACAACGAAATTCTCACACCCTTTCAAAGCGGCTTTCGACCCAGACACAGCACCACTGACAACCTTATTCTATTAGTTGACTCGATTCAGCGCGGTTTCATGAAAAACATGAAACCGTGGCACTCTTCTCGATTTAAAATCCGCATTCAATAAAGTACAGCTCGGCACTCCGAATCAAATTACATCGTATTGGCATCCGAGGCAGGATGGCAAAATTTATCACCAACTTTCTCGCTAATAGAACATTCACCGTCCGCTGCGGCAATATCCATTCTCAGTCCAAAAAGTTAGATCAAGGCGTCCCACAAGGCAGCGTGCTATCCCCCACCCTCTTTCTTATCATGATTAACGATGCGCTCGCTGACCTCCATCACATAGCCCCCTGTCTAAAATACTCCATTTACGCCGATGATTTGGCCATATGGTGCACGCACCCATCGGCAGACAATGCAAATCATATAATGCAGCGCGCCATGAATCAAATTGATTCCTGGTGCTCCCTCTGGGGACTGCAAATCTCCCCACCAAATCCGTCACAATGCTTTTCTCCCGGCTCACCACGTACATTCCACCTCTTACACCACTCCGTTACCGCGACCAAATTATCCCTCACCAAACCACCTTCACCTATCTTGGCATCGTACTAGACAAAAGTCTTTGTTTCGGCCCCCATATTGCTTATCTAAAACAACGTTGCGCAAAACGTCTAAATCTCCTGCGCTGCATCTCCGGTCGCGACTGGGGTGCAGACAGGGCCACACTCAACACGATGTATATTACCCTGATTCGCTCAATCCTGAATACAATGCGTTTATCTTCGATAATATATCCCCTTCACACATCACAACACTTGAACGCATACAGCATAACGCAATTCGCCTCATCACCGGAGCACACCGCACCACGCCCATCACTAGTCTCCGGGCTGAGGCCCACCTCCCCAGCTTACAACACCGCAGAATGCTTCAACTAGTCAGATACCACTTTCGCACCACAACACAACACAACCACCCTGCCACCCTCGCACTCTCTAATCCTCCCGTTCGACGCACATATAATAGGAACAAATACAATATTGCCATACATTTAGACCATGTCCTCATTCGCACTCAAATTCCCCAACGTAATCCCTGACAAATTGCCTCCTCTAATCCCGTTTTGGCACATGAAACACCCCAAACTTGAGTATCTCTTTCGGGAAAACAAAATCCTGCTCACCCCCATCGAAGTCCAAATTAGATTTTTTGAATATCAAGAGGCCCACCCACAACACACTTCTTCTACACGGACGGCTCACGTACCAGCAATGGTACGGGAGCCGCCTGGTGGATGGGCCCGACACTGGTCAAACCAAATTAACACTTCACCATTCGGTTTACACAGCAGAACTAGTCGCCATACTCACTTGCCTACAACACATCATTGCGCAACGCATTACTACCCCTACTACAATATGCACTGACTCACGATCCTCCGTGGACGCCCTCGCCTCAATACACAACACCACACACCCCACGCTCCATGCCATCCGACACCTCTACAATGCCAACCACGCACACCTCCCACTCACACTGCTCTGGATCCCTGGACATAGGGGCATCCCGGGAAATGAGCGGGTTGATGGTCTCGCCCGCGCGGCGATCGACCTCCCCGATAACCACGGAGCCCCAGTACCCCCGGAGATCTTTTATCCCTCACAAATAATCTGTTCAGAAAGTATATTCAGGCCTGCTGGTCACACAACACCACACACCTACACATCATCAAGCCCACACTCTCCAGCTGGCCCTCCTCCAACCAGCACACCGTCTGAACGAGGTGGTACTCACCAGACTTCGCCTGGGCCACACCGATTTGACACACAATTTTCTTTTCATAGACCTCTCCGCCTTCCACTTTGCAACACATGTCACGTTCGCCTTACTGTCACTCATATCTTACTTGACTGTCCAACATATGCTCTTCACCGTCGCTATATCATGCAATATGTCGCCAAGATCCACTCACAACTTTCGCTTCAAGCTCTCCTCGGGAATGACCACCCAGAATTACTTGATTTACTCTTTCGCTTCCTCCAAGACACCAAACTCTCCGAACTGATATAAAGCCTCCGTCGCATTTCCCTTTTCAAAGCTAGCCTGATAAAAGGTATACGACACGCGCCACACTCCGTACTGGCTGTATGACTCCGCTCCACATCTCTTCTTCTCCGTCGTCGCAAAACACGTCCATATAGGTTATCTCACACTAGGTAGACAGGATCCGATCCAATTTGGCTACTACCGGACGGACTTCCTTTTAAATTGCGCTTGGTTTTTTACCCTCGGGTTTTTCCAAGCAGCCTGGTTTTCCCCTTTTAGGGGTTTCCAGGCTTTAACTTAAACCATACACTTACACACACAGGTCGGGCCCGACGCCCACGACTCGCCCTGGGCGTCGGGCCTCCGCTTCGATTTTCAGGTCGCAGGTGGGCAGTGGAGCCTCTCCGGAGGTTACGATGCTGCCCACCCTCCAAATGTCCTTCCATTGTCATGAGTGTCTGTATGTATGTATATGTACCTGTATGACATGCGTGTTTCGTCTCTACGCCATATTTCTTGTTTCACGGCGTCTCTCCTTTCTTGACTAGTTGGTATAACCGGATGTCACATAAGCCGGATTAACGTAACTACTTCTTTAACGTAGCAATCTCTAGCAGATGGCACTTTGCCTCAGCTAAAGATTTAGGGAAAAAAAAAAAAAAAAAACGTTAAGCCAATTGACGACAGAGGATTTCGGTGCAAACTGTTCTCCAATCACATCGGTGTCGCTCACGTGCAGCACATTGCCTCGATCGCACCGAAATTGAGCGCAAGAGCTAGCCAACACTGTGGGCTTTCATGTGGTGTGACACATCCCTCGTTCACCACGATGTGAGCCGAACCGAACGCCAATATGTGGCGGTCGGGATTTTCGTCTGAAAGAGCCCCAGCCCCATGTTAAACAGGAGTGGAGGCGTCGCTCGAATCGGAGCGCATAGCACGCGCTACACTTCGCCCACCCCTATAAATTGTACATTGCCGAATAGCCCATGTGACGGGGTACCTGTCCACCAAATTTGATGGCTCTAGTACGCGCCGGTCTCAGCTCGTAGGTGCCCAACCGAACACAGATGCACGCGCCTGGCGGTCACACGATACAGCGCAATTTTGATCAACACTTTGACGCAATTTTTGTGGCCGCAGAATGACATTTCGGGTCGAAATTGAGATTTCTGACATTTGGGAAGCCAACTGCGATCTGTGGGCCATATTCAAGCAATGATTTTCTTTACCTGAATTTAATTAACACACATTTCATTTTTGGTAACTTCGACCTGAATCACTAGCCATTTTTTCTCCACTTTGTCCTCAAAGCCAGGTCATGAGGCCATATTTATAACAATCAAACAGTTCGGTAAAATCGAAGTGTATAAAGCTGCACTCGCACATGCTACTTACCAATATGACATACATTTTACAATCGGGTGCCTAGTTATAGAAAGATTAGAAGCTCTTACCTTCAAGAGACTTAATTTTTAAATTAATTTTTTTTAAAGACAAATGATCTTTATCCTTCTTTGTAAAAAATCAACTTGAAAATGGAGAATAAATAATCCCAGCCATAGATCGCACCCAGGACAGAACCTTGGGATGAGACCATGTGTGCTATCCCCTGTCGATATCACCTGGAACGCGGTCGAAGTGTGACATATCCATAACAGGTACAGAAAGCGGTCAGGAGCCACCTTTAACCTCAGCCGTTTTTCCAGTCGACACGTTGCCGGCACGCCAAGCGTTAATCACGAGATGGCCAGTTGAAGTCGGATTTGGTCAAGTCAAACGCCAATTTCCTCTCAGCTCTCGTCTGACCCAAACATATGGATTATCATACAATAGGCAGACAGGGACCGATCGAAGTTGGAAAAAATGATGGCTGCCCTTTGGATCGCTCTTGTTTTTTTTCACCTTCAAGGTCTACAAGCAGTCTGGTTTTTCTTCCCTCTGGTTTTCGAAGCTTTTGGCTTCACGATTTACCTACACAAACAAGGTAGAGCCCGGACACCCACGGCTCGCCCTCGACGCCAGGTCCTCCGCTTCGCCTTCATGTTGCGAGTGGTATCCGGAGACCAGGACCTCAAAGAGCTCCCTCCAAATGTACTGTCACGAGTCATGTGTGTATGTCCTCTGTATGCCTGTTCGGTAGACCACTTTCTTTGTCTGCCGGCCGCCGTCTCTCTCCTCCCCTATCGTGCTTGCCAGATACCGGATGAAATATAAACGTCTTGGTAGCCTTTTCCTGACGAAAAATGTATCTAGCAGATGGGAATCGGCGTCCACTAAGGGACACTATAACATCCACGGCGTTAAAACTACCTTGCCGATGTGTTACATCTGTGCCATTAATATTATAAGTCAGCATTTATTCATGAACAAAACTTTATTGTAGGATGCAATCATTTTTGCTAATACATGATAATAATATATATTGATAGCACACATAAATGATTAATTTCAATAGCACTTAAAACCGTAACTTATAAAATGTGTGCATGCTACGCTTTATGTGCAAGAACAAAACGTTTGCGGTACAGACTTCAACTTCTATCAATACTATTGTTTCCCTAGCAACGCCCTTAATTGACCTCCCCTACCACTTCACCAAATCTCAACTGCTCCCCGTAGTTCTGCACCAATAACTTCAAGGAACAAAGGTGTGTTTATAGAGAGAAATGGTCAATTATGGTTTCCACTGTTCTTGATGTTGCTACTATCAATGCATTACACAGTGGGCCAGATCACCTTCAAAGTCGCTTTTTAATTCGAAGCGCCTGCCAGATGTGGCAATATAGTGTTTTCTGAGATTCTTCTGTGCGCTGAGTTCGATTATGTTGTCTATTTTGGCGTACCAAGTACTGGTAGCCCGTGAGAATGGGGGGGGGGATAATTCATCGCATTAGGGTTGTTTGTGAATTGATACACGGACGGATGTCGATTCCAGCAGCTGCTGATCGCGGCTATGAATAGGATATTGCTGTACTTATCAAGGATCGGCTAATACAGTGTATAGTAGTAACAGTACTATAGTAGAAATGAATTATCCTAACATCAATATCGTACCTAAATTTAGCAGACAATTCGTACAAGGCCGCATCTATATTTCGCATACATCGTGCAACACTACTAATGTCAACATTAGCATGTATGTGTGCACACAGGTGTGTATGTGGACATGCAAATCACACATGACCTACATATCTAATTAGTCACGTTACCTGTCAACTGATCCCACCGAAATCGCCAACACTATATTCAACTTACATTGTCTGGTGTGTGGTGTGTGTGTGCGTGTGTGACTTAGTCCTCTTCACTACAGTTCGAGTCGACAAGGCTCTCAGCTGAGTACGAGTGGGACGTCATCAGTGGCATACCGAGGGGGGCATAGGGGGAGGTGCCCCTCCTCCTGAGAAGTTATGGGGCCCCATGAATCCCGCCGGGGTTCGGAAAAAATTGCGCCAGACTCCAAAAAAATCCTGCTGGGGCCACCAAAATCGTTCGGGGCGATCGCCAAACAGTTGGTCAGTTAACGGTCGCGTTTCTCTTCGCGTCTGTTGACTTCAGTTCGAAGAACTCACGGACAGGACGTCCCCGCCCCGCTGAAGTGAACGGCCCACTCGTTGGCACTTATGTATGTCCATCAACGTGCCATTCAGCCAATCTTCGTGCTTGGGGACATATCGTTCCATGTGCCGTCCAACCTGATTCAATCAGCTCGTGTCTTATGACGTTATACAGGTATCATTTGCACTATTTCAATTTATCACCAGATAGTTGTGATCCTCTTTTACAGTCCAAAAGCCGAATTAAGATATCAACTGTCGTCTTGATAATACCCTCATCCTGTTCAATATGCCCAAAGAGTTGCTTTCGCCTGAACCAAACACGATATTACTCACATCAACACGATGGACACTTGTGTAGCGCCGCACAGATAATGCTCTCTATTCTACCTGTGGCTTCAAATTGACGAAGCTCACCGGTGTGCGTCAGTGACCTGGATACTCCACATGCGCAGGTCGGGTGACAAGGCTGTCACCGTCATCCAACCCGTCCGTCTCATATTGAGCAGAGCCTCGCTCTCCGCTAATTTGACACCCATCTCATGCACCGTGGCGACGGAAGGCCGCCGCGGAGGGCTGTCAGCTGACTGATGTGCCGCCCGGCTCCAGCACATCCAAACTACAACTGAAATTTACGGATTTAGCGCAAAAATGCTCAACTTTGGGCATTGGATCCACGATTTGAAGGCATTGGGTTATCGCTGCGTGTTAAAATATCCGCGGAACTCGGTGGAACTCACTTTATTGTCTTACACTGGGGATCTAGGGAATTATCTACGTAGAGGAGTAGGAACGGGCCCCTAGCAGGGCCCTCCGGCAGTGCCAGGGACACGTAGAATCTCAAGGATAGGGCGACCGGCCCAGCCACCTCCTTAGCTACGTCCCAGTTTGTGGCACTAACTGCGAAGATCAGCCGCAAGGAACAAATGATACCCACCCCTCCTCAGGCTTCTGGCTGCGCCATGGGATGTTTTGCATGTGCATGTATGGGCATCTAGTGCTTTACATCATTACAAATTATTTGTTCCAAGCTAGCACAAATAATGGTACCATATACTGAGCGACGTCAAACTGTTTTGATCTCGGGAACTATATGAACTACCATATAAATATTGCTACGAGAAAGCGCATGGCGCTTTGGCGTAATTGTATAGTTTATTTATGTGTTGCGCTCTCTTAGTTTTAGTGGAACTCCGCAAATATAAATTTTTGTTTCTCCGGCAGCTCTCGAGTCGTGTTCGCCTCAGTCCGGGCCTGTGCTCTGCGCTCCATTCCTCGCTGGCTCCGTCCTCCTGAGCAGCTGGTAATGTGGTGTGCCATTCTGTGCAGATGCTACATTACGATGTGACCTGTGCGTGATAACTGTCCTCGTAAGATTGGGTGTGTACTGCAGCCAAGAAATGGCTTGCTGTGCGTGATGGAATGTAACCTTTTCATACTATACCTGCCATCACACCGAGTAATGACGCTTCCCGAGGCATTGGCGATGTCACCAGAAAGAGAGAAAGCTGATTTAACCATAAATTGGGGTGTCATATCCATACATAAATTGGGGTGACATATGCCACGAATCATGGCTCGCTAGTTTATGGCAGTGGTGTCACCATATTCTCACCCAGGGCTGTGGTGCTGAGCTTAAATTGACTTAAATTAAATACAACCTAAATCAAACTCATAACCATTTCTGCTCCTCTAAGAACCTTGCATATCAAACTTATATCAATGCGTCTACGATTTTCGCGAGCTGGGCATAACTCAGCTGGCCAAATCCAACGAAGCTCACACGTTTGGGGAAGGGTCTGCAGGGTAAATAATTTGCGGAGACTAAATTTATTCCTCCCACTGGCGATTCGCTGGTTCATGGGATCCAAAACGTCAAACTACGCAAAGCTAATGAAATGCAGCAAATTCACACAAACTGATTCGCACGGACGCACCTCCTCGAATCATCGGGTGACTCGTAGTGCACATACGACACCCGGTGCTTAGGAGCATAAGTGTAGGAACAGCAAAAACAAACACTCAGCCATGGAGAGGTGACAAATACCGACCAACACGAGGCCCAGACCCAATCATTATTGCGATGTACAAATGATATCGGCCTGACACCTTAATAATATTACGCTTCATTGGTCCTCACAACTTTGGTGTGGGGGGGGCACATGTCTCACCTTTTCCTTTTTCTAGGCCTGTCTATGCTTGGAAAGTCCAAAGTTGTTCGGGAAGAAGAGGGACGATGGATTTCCCAGGTATGTTCTTCTCAGTTAACAACATAAAATCATGGCTTGCTTAGCACAGCCTCTCTCGCGCCCAACAAACAGTTCTGGAATCCTCTACATAAAAGACGATTTATGACAGTGGCGTTAGCAAAGAACTGCTAAAGTAGTCGATGCTATCCCATCTCTGTTTCTGTACCCAGAAACGTCAACAGAGTAGCCTTTCCCTGCTCTTACTTCGTCCCTCCCGACTGTTCCGTGCATTCATCAATATACAGTTTGCAGTTCAGTGCACGGGCGGAGACCCCAGGAGTGGGTGGGATGTTGGAAATAAATGCTGTGTGCTGGGCTTGTGATCTCCGTTTCTGGGTGAGAAAACATGAAGCTGAACACATACAGCTTTCCAAAAATGAGAATCTGGCCATGCAGTGTTGCAAATTATGGAGTTTTTGATTCGATTGGGCGATCCAGAGGGCCCGCTTCTAAAGATGACCCTTGAGTTGAAAGATATCTCCATCTACAGCTTAGTGAACAGCTTATACGTCACACACCGGTGATGGATAATACATGAGGGCGAAGTGGGCCTAGGCAGACCTGTTTCATAGCATGCTGGGAGGTCATGTTAACCAATGGTATGACATATCACGATTATGCATACCGTCATCTTTTTGGGGATGGGGATCTATTTTAATCATTTAGTGTATATGTATTTTCTTTTCGTTACTTTCAGGAGTATTCTATGGCTATTCGGAAGTCGTGGGAATTGACAGACAAAAATTCGAAGTAACAGATTTAGGATGTCTGCGTGTTTTCCTCGCATAATTGACTGCGGATCGAACGGTGTGATGTTTTACTTCCTGAACGGGAATGCAATCGCCAGGGGTCGGTAGAAACGAAACAAAGTCTGCGAACACATGTCAGCTGCTGCAAAACTTGCACACTTTGCAATACAACGCATACTGACTAATTTTGTGAGGGTTGGAATTTTCCATTCTACTTCTTAACGGATCAGTATCTGTTTGTTAGAGCTAGAAAACACAGAAGGAATTAGCTGGCAAGCGAAAGCGCTAATACGACGAACTTCCAAACTAACAGAGGATTTCTGAAAGGTGCTGGTCAGGCAATGCGCAAGCTAAATGCAGCATCATACTAGGACATGTTCGTACAATGTTCAAGAAGGATAAGCATGACATAGAAAGCGAAGAAGCACTAACAATATGGTCGTACAATACATTTACAAAGATAGGAACACTAATCTTGAATGGCGGCTGAGGGTTTTAGGAAATACTGCTGTTTGATGATTTATAACACTTCTTCAATTCGTTATAGGTTACATGAGGCGAACTATTTTTTAAATGCTAATTTTCGTGCATTCTGGAGTCATTGTGATAACTGATGTGCACGTTTGATGGGGAGCATACAACACCTAGAAATTACCAACATAGTTGATATAGTTTATAAAAATGAGTTATGTAGGTACTTCTTCGAAATTTTCCAAGCATGCCTTATCGTCACTTTTCACACACAATTTGGTCCGACGCGTTTCGCTTTGTACGTCAATAACCAACAATATTTGTAATCGATTTTTTACGTTGCGCCAGGCCCATTTTTCTAAGGTCAACTAAGAATGACATCCGAATGATTCTTGGCTTTGGAATATTTTAAAATAACTGGTGAGGGGCGAATGACCCCCTCCCTCTCTCTATTCCATTGCACATACATGTTAACACGGGAATGACCCTCCACTCTCTCCGGAACTGCGAGTTAGGCTTCCCACGATTCCAATGACTAAGGCTAGAGATGTGAAGCTTAGCATAACCTAAGACGGGCTACTCAGTGATGTTGCACTGATAGTTAGAAGCCGAGGTGAGCATAGATCAGGCTATACGGTGTCACAGAAACGTGTGCCCAGCCGATCCCGGGCCCAGGCTGGGATCGGCTGCAGCTGATCCCGTGCCCGCACCAAGCGGGAACCACGGCTACACCAATCAGGCACCATGGCTGCACCAAGCAGGCACCACCGCGAAGCGGAGCGGACGTGCATGACGAATGTGGCCTGTCGTGTGTATTCACCAATGTTGTGCCATAACTGTGTTGGAAATATACGAGTGAATATGACCCGAAAAGGAGACAAGATAGCCTATGGGTATCTTGTTCTGGTCTCCTTGTTAACCGACAAAGACTGGGTGTCGTTCGACAGCTTCTCGCTGTCGCTAAACATCCAGGTGAGCAATTTCCCGTATAACTTGGAATGGGTTTGTGCGTCGTGAAAGCTCGAATAAAAACGGCAAGAAATTGTAACGAGTGTTTTGAATAGTTACGTGTCGTTTTCTAAATCGATGTTACGTGGCTCGCACGTCAAGATATCGATTATATATAATTTCAGTTGCAAAGATGATGCAGGACGAACGTGCAAATTACCTGGATCACAGCGAGCTCATTTAAGTAATCTATATAATAATACATATAGACTTAAAATGTAATACTGGAGGACACAGGTGGAGAGCTCTCGAGATTCCAGGGGGGGGGGCAGCAGCAAGATTTGCCCTCCCACAGGCAACATATCCAACTTAGAATGAAAAAGACATCGGTTCGGGCGTTGTCTCAGCCCCTCCTCTTGAATGTTGCATTTAGGTTGATTCTTCTTGTAGAGCAAAATTTTCCGCAGATGGTTCAATGAGGGTTCAACGAACCCAGGGATGGTCCTGACGCTCTTCCTCGGAATGCCAACCTCTACTGGAGGGCTACGCGCCCTGGTTAAATTTAAGTGTCCAATGATGTTGGAATCACGGATCGACTGTGGCCAGCTCCCGTTCTTGGCCACCAGGTTTGATTTGGGACGCCATGTGCAAAATGTAAATTTAATTGTTTTCTTCAACAACTGACATAAGTTATTATTTGTCCAATGCCTCACTGTAATATATGAAAACTGGCCCCGCATACGTGACAATGTAAACCCGAAAATAAAATGGAATTTCTGCATATTTTTCTGGGTTGTATCTCAAGCAGGTTTTTGGGATCGCCTTTGCTATCCCCCAACCCAAATTAAAATGACATGTCAGAGCCACTGTGTGCACGCACTATTTTACCGCAATCCACCCTTAACAAACATTCCCCGGGCTGTCGCACCGTGTTTAAAACTATCTAGCGTACATCGTAAGCTTGTCTACGACTATTATCCTGCTACATGAAAGCCGAAACATCGAGCATTATGATCGGAATATAACCCTATGTGTAGTGCCATGCTACTGGATTATGTCAATTTTTTTTGCGGAACCACACACATAAGTTCGGACACTATAACTACAGGACAAAATTCAGGAAATATCTGAACTTCAGCTCCAATTTCCGACCACAAAATGAAATGATACTATACGAAAATAGCGAAAATAGCTTTTCATTTTATCGCATAAAGTGTAGCAAGACATAAAGCGTGGCTGCATTCTGCAGAATTTCACCACTGCTGAGCTGATTAATCCGAGGTGCTTTAGATGTACGCAAAAATAATCGCACATGAGTAATACATGAGTAATTTTTTCCTGGAGGGTTCGGAAAGGTGGTTCGGAAACTTGAAAACTTTTCGCCCGATTTCCATTTTTCTTTTCTTCCATTTTCTTGAACGACGCGCCGGTCATTTCTAAGCAGGTACGCAGAAAATCACGTATATCGACCGGTAAAGTCTGCATTTATGTACGAAAAACCAGACGGGTGGGCGGATTTCGCCCCCCCCCCGTCCAGTGCGCGTGTTAACACCGTGCTGGTCAATGGCATGCCTGCAGGCAGCCCGGTACTACCGACAGCCACCACGCCACGGAACATGGCACCCTTCCGACCGCCGAACCGGCGCGAGGGGATCAGGTGTCAGACCGGAGGGGAGGTCTGACAGGTGATCGTTCTTTCGAGATATGGCAATGGGCAGCCCTCCAGGGTACGACTAGCCGACATATTGCGGTCGAAAAATGCAAGTATGCGTGAGAATCACCATGTAATGAACATTTTAAGCTAGCCATGAAATCTGATACAAACAGGTCTGAGCGGTGTGTTCGTGCTATGCATCCGCCACTGCGCCGCATATCAGCTTCCCACGGGACGACAGCCGGTTCCCGAGTTCTGGAAAGCTAACAATGCGCGCACACCACACGCGTATTCAATGACACATCCTGCCATCTAGTGAGAAATCCGTCAACTTTCGCGCCACGGACGCTGCGTTTTCTCCGTCCCTTCCCCAGACAGCTGATCAATGGCGTTACCAGGGTACGACTAGCCGGCATATTCCAGTCGAAAAATGCAAGTATTGCGTTAGAATCGCAATGTAATGAACATTTTAAGCTAGCCATGAAATCTGATACAAACCGGTCTGAGCAGTGTGTTCGTGCTATGCATCCGCCACTGCGCCGCATATCAGCTTCCCACGGGACGACAGCCGGTTCCCGAGGTCTGGAAAACTAACAATGTGCGCACACCACACGCATATTCAATGACACATCCTGCCATCTAGTGAGAAATATTGTGATCTATACTTCAACGTTCAATCGCATGACATTCATTCAATATCCGTTGTTATAAGACCTATACCGTGCTGCTACCTAGCGATAGCTATCTGAAGTGATGCTTCTAGAAAATAGTGGAGTTCTTGAATCTGTGGAGGTTGCGAGCTGTGGAGGTTATGAACGCTTCGCAGTTGTGGAGGTTACGAGCTGTGGAGGTTACGACCGCTTGGAGTTGTGGAGGTTATGACCTGTGGAGGTTATGAACGCTGCGGACTTGTGGAGGTTGTGAGCTGTGGAGGTTACGACCGCTTGGAGTTGTGGAGGTTATGACCTGTGGAGGTTATGAACGCTGCGGACTTGTGGAGGATGTGAGCTGTGGAGGTTATGAGCGCTTCGTAGTTGTGGAGGTTGTGAGCTGTGGAGGTTATGACCTGTGGAGGTTACGAGCGCTTCGGGTATATTGAATTTGTGGAGGTTATGAACTGTGGAGGTTATGATCTGTGGAGGTTATGATACGCTGTCGGTAAAACCACAGCAGCAGTGGTTCTGCAGCGGAATGGCGGAGGTCTTCCAGGAAATTTCATACAATTTAAATCGGAATTCTTGCAACAAAAGCCATGACTAGCTGCGCTCCAAGAAACTCACTCTTTTTCTGATTCCACTTGGAACAAAATCCCCGAATACACTTGGCATGTCGATAACGTAAACGGCCCACATAGGAAATGGGGTGCAGCCAAACTCATTGCAAACATCATACCCATCGTCGAGTAACGTTAGGCGCTAGACCTACGCGGACACATGGCACACTTCGTTCTCAACTACCTCATAGACAGGACACTTAAGGTACGATGCGGCAGTATCACATCAAACACCACAACTCAGGAGCAGGGCTTGGCGCAGTGGGGGGAGGGCGGGGGGTGTGCTCTCGCCGAGCCTCTTCATCATCATGATCAACGACATACTTGCTGTCGACACGGCCATTTCACTTTAATACTCACTTATCGCGGACGACATAGCCATTTGGACGTCAGAATGCTTCCTAAAAGCTGAGAAAAAACATTCAAGCAGGTTTAGACCACATTGCAAAGTGGTGCAAAACGTGGGGCTTCACCCTGTCTGCATACAAATCGGCCACTGTCACATATAGTCTCTGCCCCACACCCACAACTCCAACTAAAATCGATGGCTAAGCCATCGAACAGGCGAAAAGTTTCAAATTTCGCAGGAGTACATTAAGACGAAAAACTTAGTTTTAACACACACACACCACCTCTATATCGGAGCAATGCGCGAAGCGCGTCAACATATTTCGTGCACTTGCACTTTTAGCATTCATATGGCAACAGCTCTCTCAGATCTTAACCTCACAATGCCAGCCACAGCAGCTCGACCGCCCACAAGGCCATTCTGGATTTTCAGTCAGCCAAAGGTCGAGTACTTGCTCTCGGAAAATAAATCAACTATCACACCGACGTAAATCCTTGGCATCTAACACATGTTTGCCGAGGACAACAATCACAAAACACTCATGTTCACGGATGGGCCGAAACTCGAGGCTAAGGTATGCATCGGCATCACTGGACCAAGTCTTAGTCTTTCCAAGCGTCTACCGGATATCTTCTTCATCTACTCCGCTGAAGCAATGGCCATTCTGGCCGCTATCTCCATTCTCATGAGGCGTAAAGTTAGAGACGTAGTAAATTGCGGGGACTCCAAATCCGTCCTTCAGTCATTTAGCAACACCCATGACTGTCCACACACGTCATTGATACAATCCATCAAATCGTTGCCCATAACGTAAGCATGAATTTTGTATTCCTCTTCCAGGCCACGCCAACACCCGTAGCATTGAATGAAGGAGCACGCCAGCATCCCAGGTAATGAAGAAGCAGCTTGGGTCGCAAAGCAAGCCTTAGCATTGAACACTTACCCCAGCATGGAATATTCGGTAGACGATTGCAAAGCACTCTTACAACGTCACATTCGCCTACATCACCAGAACACATTAACACAACACAACTCAACACAACACAAATCCAACCACACCCACGCAATGAAACCAACGGTAAGCGCATGGAACACATGAAATCAATCTCACCGACAAAAAAAAGGTCATCCTCACTAGACTTAGAGCTGGTTGCACAAAACTAACAGCCTCGACGAAAGGGTGACCTAATATACCGCACCTCACTGCGACACCTGCATCACCTCACTGCGACACCTGCATCACCACATTAGGCATAGGCCACATCCTCTTAGACTGTAGTAGCTTTAACTCCCAAAGGGTGACCAATATACCGCACCTCACTGCGACACCTGCATCACCACATCAGGCATAGGCCACATCCTGCTACACTGTAGTAGCTTTAACTCCCAAAGACAACCACTTAAGGCATTCTGTCAAAGAGATGGCATCACCCTGTCGCTTCCATCGCTTCTCGTTGACAAGCACCCAGCATTCCTTCAATTGCTATTTGAATATCCGTACGCCACAAAAATACCAGGAGCACTGTAGACACTACACCACCAACACTCACGTCAACACGTAATGCATGCCCGCGAAACACCCGTTGAAAACATGTAAATAGCTATTCCCGAAGAGCGTCGTACGTACATGAGGCGATTTGCTTCCCAATTATAAATAAATGGCTACCTTGCGGTGCCGTCGGACGTAGATAAGCCGACTTGCTTTAAGAAAACGTATAGCAAAATACAATCAGCATAGCGTAAAACGACTATCCAGAGGAGCCATCAGACGTAGGTGAGCCGATGTGCCTTGCAACCCATAACGTAAAACAGCTACCCAGAGTTACAGCGGACATAGATGGGCCGAATGTCAAAACGCCGCACTAACCCAACTGACAACCCTGCATGGCATGCTTAGATTAACCCGCTACTAACAACTAGCACGCGGTTGGCAGGTGTGATATGTGATGTGGACAATAGCCTCCTTGTTCCCACGGTAAAGATCCTTCGGTGCTCTTCGATAAGCGTAGGCTAAAGCCGACACCCTGGCAAAATCAACTTTTCGCCACTCTCAAAAACACACGCCGCCCGAACTACACATTTTCTGGAGGAGTAAAGTAAAATTAAAACCATTTCGACATCAAGGAGATGCCCCCAACCCAGCCACCGCCTTCAGCACCTAGAATATCACACAATCTATAACGTAAAACTCCCTCAGCGTAAATGTTCACTTGCCTGTTGTTTGCTTTCAAGCACTCGCTCTAATAGACATATGTAAATTTAAAGGGGGCGTAAATGACCTTTATGGTCCAGCACACCAAAAATCCCCCCCCCCCCCTTGTGGTAAAACCCAACCGATAAAGAGAGAATCAGTGGCTGAGGGGCACCCACGCACACGTGGAGTAACGGACGCCAGTCGACGTATCTTGAGGTGAGGCCGGACGTGGACTTGACGATATGGGGTGAGCGGCGCGTCGGTATCGTTTGCACGGAGAAGGAGACGCCAGTGGACGTCTGCTAATGACGTCACATGATGCATCATGTCATGATGACATCATCAAGAAATGCCAGTCGACTTCGGGGAGGAGTAGTCTAGGGGCAGTGGCGTCGCCACGAAATTCTTCCAGGGGGGGCAATGTTAACAGGGGGCCTCCTGTTCCCCGAAAGGGGGCCTCCACTGTGTAGGGCCTCCTGTTACTTTTTAGGCTCTTAGTATGGTTTCCGAATGTGAACATGATTTCATATTGATGTCTTGTTTGTTCTTGGCATGGTGCATCATTTACGCAAAACGCAATAGTAAGAATCTTTTTTTTTTTCGCTGAGAACTGAGCCATACCAGGGTATAAATAAGCATATGTGGATAAATACGTCAGTGCCAAAACAAACCAATATCTTTATGCTTTATCGACGAGAGGAATCTTCCCGTTGGCGTCTAGATTGTAGCGAGCTGGTGGGGCTTGTGCTTAGTATATCTTAAAGATATCTCCCATTGATCAACTAACTTCTATGTCCACCAAGTTTAACTGAATATAACTAGGTTCATCACTACTGTTAGTCATTCCCACCAGCTTGGTCTCATAAACAAGCTTAAACGATCATTTCTCAGTCCTAGGACGACAATTTCGCGAAGGTGACACCAGAAGTGGATTTAATTCGTTTTCTGATCGTCATCTTAAGGATTTATTTATTTTTATAGCATTTGGTGCTGGCTGCAAGGCACTTGGCACAGAAGCTAAAATAATAAATCCTCCGCGAATAAATTCACGGCAAGAACAAGCATTGAACAACAATGCATCAATGGCAATGCGACAATGTAACAATGCCAATGTATAAATAATGCAAAACCTTCGAATTCCACGCCGTCACGCCCATGGTTATCGCTGTGCTGTACCGTTTTTTAAATTATGTCGTTGAGAAGGTATTGATGCTGGGAAGCTCTAATCATGCAGGCTGTAATCACAGAAGACAACTTTGTAGGAAGAAAATACATCTTAAAACATCATTCCTCCCATTTCATATGGGGCATCGGTGTTGTTTTGTATGCTTGTGAGGGTGAATTTGCCCCCGCAATGTTTGCTTTGCTCCATGGGCGTAAGTTTCTGAAAATTATTGGGGGACCAGTGACGCACCTATATTTGCGTTAAGGGGAGGGGGGAAACGTATTTGGAGGGGGTCCAACTACTGAATAGTCTTCCGATTTCGACCACTATTTTGTCAAAGGGGACCTTTTTAAGTAAAATAATTAGTGATTAACTGAATTATCCTGTGGAGGGGCCTAATCTACCACTATCGTTTCTGATTCGTCGGATTTCAACCCTAGCTTCCCCACCCTGTTCGAATGTATTCTTTTGGTATGCCTTGATAAGTCACCTCGCACTGCTGAAATTACACCTACACAAATCACTTTGAAAAGTAAAATTTCCTAATTTCAGACATTCCAGTTCATAGTGCCCGGTCGCCATGATGCCAACGTTAGTCCACGTGCACACCCATCTTGCGCATTCGGCGCATTCGCCACATTCGTGCGATGCTGCGGATTCTGCTGGGCCTCCTACGCTTTGCTATTTCTTTGGACCCGTTTCGTATTTCTTCGTCTACGGATGTGTCTTAGGGCTTCAATCCATCTTTGTTAGAAGCCCAACGCATTTTCGAAACCCCTGCTCGTTTTCAGGCCCGTGTGCGGTCGTATAGCCCCTGTATGCCTTGAGAGCATCCGGTGTATTTCTTGTTTTTCTTCTTTTTTAGAGTTCCCGGTATATATAGTTATGGCCCATAACTATATATACCATAACTTATGGTATATATAGTTATGGGCCATAACTATATATACCGGGAACTCTAAAAAAGAAGCCATAACTTATGGCTACAACGCATGTTGTCGGGCCCTGTCCCTTTTTGCGAGACTGCGCTTTGGAGGGCCAGTCGCATTTTCGGTCCCCGTTGTGCTCTTAGGGTCCCGCTGTGATGTTTGGGGCTTCAGACGCACATTTGTGGGGCTCCAGTACGATTTTGGGGCTTCGGTGCGATTTTGCTGGGTCCTAGCGCGACTTATCGCGCACAGGCGCGTGGTTCCGGGACCCAACGCCAGTTATTTGGGCTCAACGCGATTTGTATGGATCTCTTCTGAATTTTCTTTAAATTCCGAATCCCGGCCTGGTTTTTCGAGTCCCTGGCGCCATGTTTTTGTATCTCACCTCGATTTTCTTCGAGCTCCGGTATGTTTTTCGATGCCGTACGCGATTTGTCAAAGCATCTGATCACATGTTCGGTGCTCTCGAACCATTGTCCTCACCCGGACTTTTTTTTAGTCCCTCCTTATTTTGGAGGGCTCCGGCTTTATTTTTCGGATACCGATGCGACTTTGGGGGTCACACGGTGCCAATGTGGTGCCCTAGACCCTAATTGTTGGCAGCCCCGACGTTAATTTTGAATGCCCAGACCAAGTTTGTGGTACTACCGATGGGAATTGTGGGTCCGAGCGCGAAATTTGGTGGGACCGGTTCGAATTTGCGGGGCGCGTTGTACTTAGCTTTGACCCCAGCGTGATCTTGGCGGTTCCTGTTGCAGGTTTTCGTGCCTCTGAGCGAATTTTCTGGGACCCGCCGTATTTGTTTGGAGCCCCTACGCGAATTCTGGTGGACGGACGCGAATTTTTGTGGTTCCAGCGCAACTTTTGGGGCCCTCGGCTCGATTCTTGGGAGCATATCCCTCTTAGGAGGGAGGGGGCATTTGCCCCTTTGATGTGTCACTGCGGCCACCGAAGGACTTTTTTCCGCCTATGGCACCTTTCGGAGTATAAATGCCCTCCGGCTAATTTTTTCTGACCTGTTCTTAATTTTCCGGTGCTGGGGTCGATTCGATCGAGTCTCGGTGTGAACTTTTGGATATCGAGTACTGTTTTTTTATAGGTCCTTATGTGATATTTTCGGGTACTGGTACGGTTCTTCGGTCTCCAGGTGCGATTTTTTTCGGTGCCCTGACACGTTTATTTCCAGTGCCCAACGGGTTTTTGGGGGACTTTGACCAGATTTTTTGGGGTGCAGAGTGACATTCAGGTTGATAATGATTTTTGGGGCAGCTGCAACCTTTGGGGTCCAGACGCGACCTTTTTGGTCCCCAGTGAGATTTCCAAGGGCTGCGACGCGATCTTTGTTTGCCCCAACTGAGATTTCCAAGGTCTGCGACTCGACTTTTTTCAGTCCAATGTAATCTTTTGTGTCCCGACGTCATTTGCTTGGATCCCAAGCGCGAGTTTTAGCGACCTCGACACTTTGTGGGTGTCCAATACGTTTTGGATGCTTTTGGTGTCATTGTTGGGGCCCCGGAGTGATTATCCATGTCCGGATTGTTTTTCGTTGCCCCGGGTTCATTTGTGTCCCAATGATACTGTTGGGGAACGGTACGACCTATCGTGCCCCTAGCGTGATTTTTCATGGTCCAGGCGTGAATTTTTGGTACCCCTATGCTGAGCGTGATTTTCAGGGGCCCCGGCCGGATCTTTTTGGGCCCATGTCGTGATTTCCATGTACCCCGGCACGATTCCTGCCATTTCAGGGGCTTCTTGCAAATTATAGACCTCCTCTCGCGTCTTAGGGGCCTTGTCTCATTTCCTGGAGCCTCTTTACCCGTTTTGGACGTCTTCTCGCGAGTCCTATCCTCCTCCATATTCAATGGTCCTCCTCTCCCGTTTTGGAGGGCCTCCTCCCACATCCTGGGGCCCCTTTAAGATGGCATGGGGCTTCCTCTCATGTTCCAGGGGCATCCCCTGCCAAAATATTGGCCTCCTGCCACGCCTCGTGGGCCTCCTCCTTTGTCCTCGCGAAGTTTACCCGTCTTGAGGGGATCTTCAATTTTGGAAACCTCGCCTCCTTCCATACCTGCTACCTACCACTCCCATCTTAAGGGCCTTCTCTCACTTCCTGGGAATTCCTTCCTGTCGTCGGGGCCTCATTCGGCCCTGGAGACCTCCTACTCCATCTCGAGGGGCTTCTCTCGAGTCCGGCAGGTGCCTCCTTTTCTCTTCCAGATGCTTTCTTTTTCAAATTAGGGGCCTCTTCTCACGTCTTCGGGGCCTCCTGTTCTACGTTTTGATTCTATCTTTGCCCATTTTAAGGGTGCCTCTTATCTCCTGGTGGACTCCTGTTCCCTTTCGGGTGACTCCTCTTCCAAATTACAAGCAACCTTTCCTATCTCAGTTACCTTGTCATTTCCTGGGGACCTTCTTACCAGTTTTGAAGCATTTGTTCTCGCCTGGTTGCCATCCCTCGTATCTAATTGCCCTTCTCTCCTATTTTAGGGGCTTCCTCGTTCATCATAGGGTCGTATTTCCGATCTTATATCGTCCTCGTCCGAATTAGGTGCTTCCTCCCACTTGTCTGGATCATCCTTTTCTATCTTGGTGGAACCTTACCCGTTTTGGGGACTGCCTTTGCGTCTCCGAAACCTCATCTCATATCCACTGGCTTTCTCTTCCGTCTTTGGGCCTCCTCTCGTTTTCTGAGGTCTCCCTTCCCGTATTGGGTCTCCTTTGCAATCCTGGGGCCTCCTTTGCAATCCTGTGGGCCTACTTCGCAATCCTGAGGGCCTCCTTTGCAATCCTGGGGGTCTCCTTTGCAATCCTTGGGGCCTCCTTCGCAAACCTGAGGGCCTCATTTGCAATCCTGGGGGCCTCCTTTGCAATCCTGAGGGCCTCCTTTGCAATCCTGGAGTCATCCTTTGTAATCCTGGGGGCCTCCTTTGCAATCCTGGGGCCTCCTTTGCAATCTTGGGGGTCTCCTTTGCAATCCTGGGGCCTCCTTTGCAATCATGGGGCCTCCTTTGTAATCACAGGGGCCTCCTTTGTAATCACAGGGGCCTCCTTTGAAATCATGCGGCCTCCTTTGCAATCCTGGGGGCCTCCTTTGCATTCCTGGGGGCCTCCTTTGCACTCCTGAGGGCCTCCTTTGCAATTCTGGAGTCCTCCTTTGTAATCATGGTGGCCTCCTTTGCAAACCTGGGGGCCTCCTTTGCAATCCTGGGGCCTCCTTTGCAATCCTGGGGCCTCCTTTGTAATCCTAGAGGCCTCCTTTGCAATCCTGGGGGCCTCCTTTGCATTCCTGGGGGCCTCATTTGCAATCCTGGAGTCATCCTTTGCAATCCTGGGGGCCTCCTTTGCAATCCTGGGGCTTCCTTTGCAATCCTGGGGCTTCCTTTGCAATCCTAGGGGCCTCCTTTGTAATCCTGGAGGGCTCCTATGCAATCCTGGGGGCCTCCTTTGCATTCCTGGGAGCCTCCTTTGCAATCCTTGGGGCTTCCTTTGCATTCCTGGGGCCTCCTTTGTAATCCTGGAGG
This sequence comes from Ashinkailepas kermadecensis, assembly GCA_034440615.1. NCBI lineage: Eukaryota > Metazoa > Arthropoda > Thecostraca > Neolepadidae > Ashinkailepas > Ashinkailepas kermadecensis. The sequence goes on from JAOTOM010002964.1 coordinate 37,013, forward strand.
CCTCCTTTGCAATCCTTGGGGCTTCCTTTGCATTCCTGGGGCCTCCTTTGTAATCCTGGAGGCCTCCTTTGCAATCCTTGGGGCTTCCTTTGCATTCCTGGGGGCCCCGTGCCAATTGTTGGCACTCTCTTGATTTCTGGGGCCTCCTATCCTCTCCTAGGTGACTCCTTCTTCAAATTAGGGGCCTCCTCTCACATCTTGGAGGCTTCCTCTCATGTCTGGTCGGCCTCCATGCTCACTTTTTCCTGTGCATTTCCGAATAGGGGCCTCCTCAAATTTCAGGGGGGGGCCTCGCCCCCCGCAGTCTCACGGCAGGCGAGCCGACTGCCCCCTCTGCCCCTCGGTGGCGACGCCCTTGTCTAGGGGTATGTTGCCCGTCTCACAATCGAAATATTGGGGGTTCGAGTCTCACCTGTCGCTACTCTTCGCCCGCGACCAGTCGGCGTGAGATATTGGCGACGCTACATCGCGCAACGGTAAGCGTGTCGTAAAACCAATAACCACCGGCAGTCGACATCTGGTGATGACGTCATATGATGCAACGTGCCATTATGACGTCATCACGGGACGCCAATCGACGTCTGTTGGTGACGTAGCTTGCCATGGGGTTCGCTGGTAAAGTTAATTTAATTCAATTCGAAAATTGTTCCTCTTTCTCTTCAACATTTACTGGTGGAAATAAATCTGAATAACCCGTTGAACCTTGATGTGCCTCATGTTTATGCCTAAAAATGATTACATATGAATTTATACTATTACATATTTATATATTATATCTTTATCTGATATATTTAGATTATTATATATTTATTCATTATATCCTTATCTTACATATTTATATTGTTATATATTTATATTATTATATATTTATATTATTATATATTTATATTATTATATATTTATATTATTATATATTTATATTATTATATATTTATATTATTTATATAATTATATATTTATATTATGTATATATGCATATATTATATATTTATATTATATACTTATGTAGTGTATTTATATTAATATATTTCTACAATTATGTCATATTCTATTGGTTACCGAACGGAGGTACCGATTCGGTGTTCTTTTTCGGGGCCGACGATCGATTTTTCGTCTACTGATGATTTTTGGAGGACATCAGGCCATTTCTTTAGGGCGCCAACGCAATTTTTCAGGCTCTGGCGCATGGGCGCTATGTGACCTGTGCAGTCGATGCGCCCCTAAACCACAATAACTAACTAACAGGCCCTGGCGCTTTTTCGGGCTAGTTATCTTTTTATGGGCGAACGGTGGTTTTGAGGGACGGGTTCGCTTCGAAGGCTCCGACGTGTATTTAGTACCCGGGCACGTTTTTTAAGGACTGTGTGCGAGCTGCAGCAGGTTTTTAGGTCCTCATGTTGTCTTCCCGGCCCCGGTGTGCAGCAGGTCTTGGCGGCCCGCGCACATTGCTCCTCCCAAGCGTTACCAACAACTTTTGCCGCTTCTAGTGTTTCACTAAGTTACCCGGTGAATCCTAAATCAGGCGCACACCAACAAATATCCCTTTCACTGCCGGAGGTGGGGAAACCCCTTTAACTGCCGGAGGTAGACTAACCATTTCACTGCCGGAGGTGAGGTAACCCTTTTACTGCCGGAGGTGGGATAGCCAGTTCAATGTCGGATGTGGACTATCAGGAGTAATCCAACTGCCGCCAGCCTACTGGCTTTGGACAGACTTGGACGCGGTGACAACAAAGCGGCACCCTGCTTGGCGGCAGCGGCGAAGGGTTAGGTGCCGCTCGGTGGGTATCCATCCGTGCGTGGCGCCGAGTGTTGAGCATTCCGGGCAAATCCCCGGATTAGTGGCGTCCGCTGCCATCAGCAGATGTCAGCGACATCAGCTGACATCAGCAGACCGAACGTCGTTGGCGTGTGTAGAGCTGACACATTTTTACTGGATTGCCCATGCACCCCGTTGGATCACAGAGGTATGTTGATTGAATTGGAACAAAGACGCGGTACCGACGCACGTCTAGCTGCTGTCTTTGATGTCTACGTGGGTATGTGTCCAGAGGCGCAGCCAGGTGGGTATGTGTCCAGAGGCTGCCTTCCCCTAGGAACCAAAAATACACTAGACGAAGCGAGAAAGTTTGAGATTTTCAACTGGCAAAACAGGAAATTGTCGGAGCTCTGCGCGCCCCAAGAATTCAGTTTGTTACATATTTTAGTCGAGTCCACTTTCGGAAAACCCTGACTGCGCTGCTAATCGTGTCGTCGTAGCTGGCATGGACCATATATGGTAGTAATGAGGAGGATACCTCCAACGTAGTCAGAAACACGTGGTCCAGTCGCCAGTGCCGCGCCACAGTATGGCATCGCCTGTCGGAAGTAATGGACCATATATGGTAGTAATGAGGAGGATACCTCCAACGTAGTCAGAAACACGTGGTCCAGTCGCCAGTGCCGCGCCGCAGTGTGGCATCGCCTGTCGGAAGTTCGGCGTTCTGATCCGAGTATGCGTGTCTTAAATTGCAGTCACGGCAGTCATCTCACCATGCTCTAATGTCACCTTGTATCGGCCAGTGTGTTTGGGATCTGTTTCGTGGTTCTCGATTGTTCTGCAGTGGGTTCTCACTCGTGACCGGTCCACGAGGCGAGATGGCGACTCGTATGTCTCCTGGTCACACACCGAAACGGACAACAGATGCTGCTGCCGCCGGGCGCGGCGGTACAACGGCCTGTCGTCTGATGGTCTCCGGCCTACTGTCCTCACCGAGGGAACAAAAACTGCCTTTTGGGAGCTATGGAGAGGGCACAGAAACGGCTCCACCATGGTTTGTTTACTTCTCGTCTCCACAAAATATCTTGTGAAAACTCCCCGCACATATTACCTGGATTTTAACAGTAACTTGTTCCACCCCGCCCCCCTACACCCCATCAAATCTTCTCCAAAGTACACAGATACTCCCACATTTATTTCCAATCACTCTCTTTGTAGGAGTTATTGAGGTAGTATTAGAGCAGTTGACTGGATTTAACACGCGCACCGCAGGGCTTCTCCCCTCACGCGCATGTCCGAAGTTCACCGGTATGCTAGAGTGGGGTGTCGCTGTTAAGCTTGACTGTCCGGCTGATGTAATGCAGCTGGTAATCGCTCATTCCGCTTATTGCAGAAATTTGGTGCGGAATTTGTGAAACGAGTATCATGTTTGACTCAATGTATTGGGTACCTTTCCTTTTCTTGAATAAAATTATGGCTCAATGAACCTACATGCTATCTCAACATCCAACACTGTGAACACTTCACGTCCGCATTATTTGTTGGCGTAATGTAGTGCCGCTTTATTCTGTAGCATGTTCCCATGCTACACTGCGCTCCTCTATCCTACGATGCAATTGATCACCACCTTCCTTTTTATTTCAGTTACTACCACACTCTCCTGTCTTTGACGTCACAGCACCGTCAGCGCGGCCAGTTCACCTGCGACAACACACGCCGGTGTGAGCGTTAGCATGACGGCTGTCCTACAGCTGTACTCGGTAGCTCCTGTGACACAGTCAGCTCACAGCATGGCAGACAGGAATACATCAGAGAAGTGGCCAAATCGCTGTGACCTGTGTGGGAGAGAGTTTCGTTATCCCAGCAACCTCATTGCTCACGGCCGAACTCACAGCGGCGAGAAGCCACACAAATGTGATATGTGTGAGAAGTCGGTCTGTCAAAAGAGCACTCTTAAAGTCCACTACAGACTCCATTCCGGCGAGAGGCCTTACAAGTGTGAGCAGTGTGGTAAATCGTTTTGTCAACAGGCTAATCTGACCAAGCATCATATAATTAATTCCGGCGAGAGGCCATGGAAGTGTGAGCAGTGTGGTAAGTCGTTTGTTGGTCAGGGTGATCTGAGGCGTCACGCTGTGGTCTATTCTGGAGAGAAACCGTTCAGCTGTGACGTTGGTGGCAAGCTGTTCAGTCAATAGGGCAATCTTAATATCCACTACAGACTCCATTCCGGCGAGAGGCCACACAAGTGTGATCAGAGTGGCAAGTCGTTTGTGCATCAGGGCGCCCAGACTCGTCACGCTTCAGTCCATTCCGGAAAGGCCATACAAGTGTGATCAGTGTGGTAAGTCGTTTGCTCAGCAGGACGGCCTGAAACGTCATTCTCTAGTCCATTCTGGAGAGAGGCCGTGCTGGTGTGATCAGTGCGAGGTGTGATCAGTGCTGGTGTGATCAGTGCGAGGTGTGATCAGTGCTGGTGTGATCAGTGCTGATGTGATCAGAGGCCGTGCTGGTGTGATCAGTGCGACAAATCATTGGGCCGCCAGTTGCATCTGGTTAGGCATTTACCGAATTGATGCCAGCGGTGGTCCATAGAGGCATGATCAGTGTAGAGATCTGTTGCTTCTCATTTCCAGCTGATTGCAGTGCAAGCTTGATTCTGGCGGATGGTCTTGCAGTTTTAGAATGTGGGAGGATGTTCAGTTGTCCGAGCATCTCGAGACGTATGCCTAATACTGACTAATACATGTTTCGTCTCCAGCGCGGTGTCTGAAAATGTATGTAGCGCTTCGATTCCGAGTGCTTAATTATCCTGGAAGCGTTGTGCTTCAATGAAGTACGGTGGAAATATTATAAACAAAGCACATAACTGTGTCAATTTAGGATGATGTGCACTGGGATTATATATCTAATCTAGGGACCCTCGTGCGGCATATTGCCACCTTCGCCAATAACCTCAAACACTGAATCAAAAACTAACTCATGCGAAGGGGCGGTAGTATCTCTTCACTTTCTATGCATAGAACGAATGCATCTACACCGCATTTGCAGGTGAATGATTGCATGTTTATGTTTAGCAGTGCCTGTTCTTCAATGTGGCTCACATATTCAGGAGCGAGCGAAGCGCACAAGACATGGTCGCACCATATTTTTTAGACGGAAGTACCTTAGGGCCAGCGAAACATTTCTTTAAGGAAGTTACGGGTGTGCTTGGTCTCGCCATTTCAGGGCTATCTTGCGCGTAGAAGAGCACTATTTTGATGATGCCTTCAACCGGAATATTGGTAAATTGACCCAACATCATTAGAAGCTAGAAATCATTCGGGTTCCTTTGATTACCTGACGTCGATAAGTCGTTCGTATACGTCAGTGTGCGCCTGACTTGATGTCAGGGGTCGAAATCTTGTTCAGCCTCCTTGCCAACGGATAAGGTGTGATCGGTATCTGGAATATGACAAGTCCAATCCGGCTGTCGGTCGTACATATCCTACAGTTCCCTACAGGTATCATCGTTTATATCCATTCATGACGTTTTCCAAGTGTAAAGCGTCGAAAACAGCGGTTGCTGCATCCGTTTTCTTCAAAGTTTTTGAAAGGCCGCCAATGATTCTCATCTACTTTGGTCACACAGAACATTGTGAAAGTGGATGTACTATCAGTGAAAATGGTGCTGGGATGCGACATCCCCTTCCCAAAAGGCAATCTCCCGGTCTTCACCAATTGCTTCAACTCCAAGGAATCGGTCTGAGCTATTCTGGTGCCCCAATGTTTGGTCGGCTGGTACGCGCACGGTGAAAATAATGGTCAGACGTAGTCAATAGAAATGTGAAGCCAATCAGGATAAACGACAAGGTCCAGCTTAACCTGCCCTACCGAACAGGCCGACCTTGTAAGGACGGAGCAGACAAAGCATAACTGCACCCATGGAGGTTTCAGGCTGCTGCCGAACATGAACTATATTCGACACACCACAACACCCTGCTCTAGACGGCAGACCATGCGCCTACAGTCAGCACCAATGAAACAACACAACCGACGTCACCAGCCGCTGCATGACAAAATATGACGTCACTGAGAACACCTGCATCCTCGCACGTGAATTAAACAGACGACTGTAATTCCTGGAGGCAGCCCTCAATGATGAGCGGCTGCTGTCCATGAAAGCGCAACAATACAGCCAAGGTGTACTGATGATGTTGCGTGTTGTTTCTCTAACTCACCGTACTGACCAGCTGATGGCTGGACCTACCAATGGGCAGTGTATCTGAATCTGGAATGGCTTTGAAACGAATATCACGGTAAATTGGTCATCAATTACTTTTACTATTTATAATCACAATTAATTGTACATGCATTAGAATATATATATATATATATATATATATATATATATATATATATATATATATATATATATATAATGTGTATGTATGTACACGGACGTCCGTTCGCCCGAGCTTGGCGCCGCGACCAGACGCGTCTCGGTCGTCCGCCCAACCTTTACCTCACCCCATTTGTTGCCGGTGTATATATGGTATGTGAAAAACTGAGTAAAAAGTGAACTAGAAAAATACAAAGGTGAAGGAAGAAGGGCACCGAATTCGGTCGACCTATACGCTACCCGTGTGCGAAGAGACTGGACTCAGCAGTGGTAATTGCTGCTGGTTTGTCCAGTTGAATACAGCACAACACATGGATTACACGTCTGCACACCTGAGTGAGTGAACAAGTGACGGGAGCTTTATGCATAGTGGCTTCCCGTGACCAAGCACCAGCAGCTGGTGGCTTATATTCTGTCCGACACTGCAACGGCTGGATAACATGTGCTGAGGCTCAGATAGACTTCATTAAACTTGATAGTCAGGTGTTCAGGCAACATGCTGTGAGCTGACTGCCGCCTTGGTGCCGCTGGAAACTCCTGTGTGTCTAGCAATAGTGCCCCGCTTCTTCTATCTACAGCTCCACCACTTGTCATCATACATGCGGACATCAGGCTGCTGCTATCCATCGACCTGGGTCAAACATTCACCGCCATCACGTCCCCCGTCACCCACCTGGGCTCGTAACGCACACGCAGCCGTCCCGTCCGTGACGTCATCAGCGCCAAGGCCTTGGCCCCCAGTCACCAGCTTCACCACTCCCGGGCGGCCCGACCGAGGGGAGCGTCGCCGGCACACAAACAACGCCGGGAAAAACACGCCGGGGCAGGCGCGGCGCCAGCGGCGGCAGAAGACGCGGGTCGTGCGGCGGAGTAAACCACGTGACGGCGCGGCGGCGCAAAAGGGCAGCTTAGTTTGCGACTCATCAATCCTTGGTCTGTCAAACGCAAGCTACTTGAGCTACGACATGACATGCTTTCTTACTGTCTGGAGTTAGCTGTGGTGACGGCGACCTGGCACCCCCACGCGCCTTAGTAAACCTCCCGGTTATCAGGTAAATCGCGCGGACCGGCCCGACTCTAGCGGTTTCAGTGAGGTGGCGATTATCGCCAAGTCAGCCCTGACTATTACCGTATTGCACATTGTTTACGCCACCAAACTTGAACTCCAAACTAGAATCACTCTGAGCCAAAGTCATGGGGAAAAGCACTTCGTTCTGGCGGAAATCAATCGGCCTCCTCGTAACACCTTTCCTGCATTAAATGAAAACTTCGTTGAGCTCGAAAGACATGATCAATTGGAATACTAAACTTTACCGGCACTTTCTACCTCACGGGTGATCCAAATTGCAACGTCCTCAACACTGCTAATAGCCGCAGCAAAACACACCTGCTTGAGTTCGTTAGGAACTATTATCTTCCGTGACAGTGAAGCGCCCTACATTCGCCACAGGCACTTTATTGGATATCATCATAGCAAACTCGCCCATTTCTGTCGGAAAAACCAAAGAGAATTACTGCCCCTACAGTCCTCGCAAATATATCAGATGTTGTATTAAGTAAACAGGCCTGCCTCACACTGTCACGCCTGTCAACACCGTGAAAAAGCCGCGTTCGTTCGGACGAGTGGATGACTCGGATCTGACCCTTGACCTTGGTGACATGGACTGGACTCAGGTCACTAGTCGCACCTCAGTAACGGGCAAATGGGACACCTGTTCTTGACGAGCACCTGCCACTCAGAAATATTAAAATTCGAAACAGTGCCACATGTTAACGAAGCTACCATACACTCATGCATCGGCGAAATGTGGCTTTGCACTTGCAAGACAGTAACACATGCAAAATACAAAACGGGCAAATTCGCTGAGCTATTAGAGCTGCCTGTAGAGACCAAATCAGCCGAAACATAGCGCCGAAGGGCCCATCAGCTGCGTGGCGTGCCATAAGCTTTATTTTACCAAAAATTGCATACTTGAATATCTAACATAGTATTACATATACACTATATATATATATATATATATATATATATATATATATATATATATATATATATATATATATATACAGAGTCTGGTATGGTAAAACCGAACCGATTGAGAGAGAATCATAGGGTCTGTTCCCGCGACCTCATCCGGAATAGGTTGAGCGTCCATTTTCTCTACCGGTCGTTTCCGCGCTTCATTCGGAATTGGATTACTCTCATCGAATCTCAACCGGATGATACAAATCTACTCCGGCCGGTCGGCGATTGCGGAAGGAATACGACAAACGTGCCGCAACAGTGGCGTTCAGCATCAAATAATTTTTAACCTGGCCAGGAGCACATAGGGTTGTATAATTCACACTTTCTTTATTTTAGAGCTATATTTTTGGAAGAAATCCAAGAGACATGGGATATGTGATGGATATGAGCAGTCGGGAACGAGTGGTCTAGGGGTAAGATGCTCGTCTCGCAATCGAAAGGTTGTGGGTTCGAGTCTCACCTGTCGCTACTCTTCGCCCGCGACCAATCGGAGTGAGAGATTGGCGACGCTATATGACTCAACGGTCGACGTGTCGTAAAACCAATAACTAACCAAGGATATGAGCAGTCACCCATGTTTTGTGTCACCCACTTTGTCGCCAGTACACTTCGGGAGCATCCAATGCACAAGTGGAAATCGGAGCTGGGTGTCCTAAATTTGATGAGCAAATTGTAAGTTCAGTCATGCATGCCAATTTGCATACATATGAGGGGGGCATGCTTGCTGGTATGCATCCATGCTTTTGGTTTGCATCCATGTATGTATCAGTGGCTGATGGAGGAGCTCCGTGTAGTGCCCTTCGCTAAACGGTGTTTCGTCCCAAGTTGCCCCTCTCAGAGCATAAAACGTTCATTCAGTGTGCCCAAGTGCAGTCCCCTTCCCCGCTTAATTAATATTCTTCTGCACGAGAGCGTGAAGGGACTTCCGCAAAAGCGCCCCTCTGAGGAAATGACTCCTCCAGACGGGTACCTGCCTCCCCGCCCTTGAAAATATCTGGATCCGCCCCTGGAATAAATGCTTTTAAGCTCCTGAAGCAGCACAGGCCATCGCCATCCACTGGGCGTCAGCTTCCCGGTCGGAGTCGGAATCAGAAAGCATAGCTTGCAGCGTACTTTATTCATCCTCCAATAGCTACTGCACAATATGATACATTGGGCTTTCACAACAGCAAGTAAGTATATTAATTAATAAAAATATCGGCACTGCCACGTGCAAGATCGGAGCAAGGGACCGCGAATGCGACCGACTTGCACATATGCGCCAAACAGCACTACAACCATACCACCACCAACAGCTGATTGAAGGACAAAATTCTACCGGTCGTTCCCGCGCCTTGATCTGGAAGACCTCCACTGGCCGAAGCTCACCCTATTCCGGACATGGGCGCGGGAACAGACCCATACAATCCGGCACCGTCCGAAAGCCAACCGCGTGGCTGGAGGCCCCGCCCTCGGCCGTCTGCGCCAATGGCGGCCAGCATTCAGTGACTGCGACGCGTGGTTCGACACGAGCACAGCACGGCCAGCTGGCCGCCGTCAGACACGTGGCTGAGGGGCAACGACGGACACGTGGAGTAACGGACGCCAGTCGACGTATCTCTAGGTGAGGCCGGACGTGGACGTGGACTTGACGATGTGGGGTGAGTGGTGCGTCGGTATCGTTTGCACGGAGAAGGAGACGCCAGTGGACGTCTGCTAATGACGTCACATGATGCATCATGTCATGATGACATTATCGAGAAATGCCAGTCGATTTCGGGGAGGACTCGAGGAGTAGTCTAGGGGTAGGTTGCACGCCTCACAATGGAAAGATTGTGGGTTCGAGTCTCACCTGTCGCTACTCTTTGCCCGCGACCAGTCGGCGTGTGATATTGGCGACGCTACATCGCTCAACGGTCGGCGTGTCGTAAAACCAATAACCACCGGCAGTCGACGTCTGGTGATGACGTCATATGATGCAACGTGCCATTATGACGTCATCATGGGACGCCAATCGACGTCTAGTTGTGCCGTAGCTCGCCATGGGGCTCGCTGTGAAAGTTCATTTAATCTAATTATAAAATTGTTCGTCTTTTTCTCTTCAACATTTACTGGTGGAAAGAAATCTGAATAACTCATTGAGCCTTGATGTACCTCAAATTTATGCTTAAATGTGAGTACATATGAATTTATACTATTCTATATTTATATATTATATCTTATTATATATTTATATTATTATATTATTATAAGAGCTTCCTTTTGTAAATTATGGGCATGCTCTCGCGTCCTAGGGACCTCGTTTTATTTTCTAGAGCCTTCTGACCAGATTTGGATGTCTCCTCGTGTATCATACCCTCCTCCATATTCCATGGTCCTCCTCTTTCGTCTTAGAGGGCCTCCTCGCAAATCCTGTGGTCCCTTTACCATGGTCTGAGGCTTCCTCTCATATTCCAGGGGCCTTATCTGCCAAATTAGGGGCTTCCTGCTAAATTCGTGAGTCTCCTCCTTTATCGTGGCGAGGTACTTTCGCGGTGGCGCCACTCCAGACAAGTATCCCCTCCCCAGATGACAATTTCTGGATCCGCCCCTGCCTCCTGTGGCAGCTATGGGTTTTCTGTGGCGGTTATGGGACCTCCTATGACAACAGTGGGCCTCCAGTTGTGGCCTGGGGTTACGGTCAGATCATTTCAGGCGGTCTTCTGTGACTCCCATTCAGAAACCTTCGTGCCACCGAGGGGGAGATGCCATGGTGCCCTTAACTGATGACCCCTATGCGATACTCGCCTATCGTGAGAAGAAAAAGATTCTTTCTATTGCGTTTTGCGTAAATGATGCACCATGCCAAGAACAAACCAGACATCAATATGAAATCATGCTCCCCATTCGGGAACCATACTAAGAGCCTAAAAAGCAATAGGAGGCCCTAACACAGTGGAGGCCCCCTCTCGGGGAGCAGGAGGCCCCCTATCAACATTGCCCCCCTGGAAGAATTTCGTGGCGACGCCACTGGTTGTGCCCCTGTTTTGTATGAGGCGAAGTTTCTTTCTTGTCTGACTGGTTGTTGTTTTTACTACAGATGAGGCTAGTATTTAAGACTATTATAGTCTACATGTCTAGTTTATGTTACTGCCACTCCACTAATGCACACTTGGTTGGTTTATGTTAGCCACTCCACTAGTGCACACTTGGGTGGTTTCACCACATGCCTGCGGTGGTCTTAACACATGGTGTCATGTCCTATTGGTGGAGTGCTACTGTGTTGGTGATTATATGCGAATAGCCAAGTATACCTATAGCATGCTCTTTTAGCATTTCTGCATGCTCGAAAACCCCAAATGAATTTTCCTGCACCATGATAAAAAGTGAGAAATAATATGACGGCCATACCAGTGACATCAATTAAACACTTTGAGAAATGTTTCATTGACATAATAGTACGAATATAATTGGGAAAAGAAGATGATGTGAATATGATAAGAATATGTCTTGATAAAAAAATATGATTTGAGTTTGGTATTGATCTATTGCAGCTACTTCAGATGGCAACACTTAGGATTTTGAAACAGTATCCTCCTTGCATTCTCTCAGGCCAATGGCCGTCGATGACTGACTTGGAATTTCCACAGCACGTGCCAAGATGCGTAAAACGGTGCTGACAGCTTCGTGTCCACCCACTCCCGTTCGGCTACTGTCTCAGAAAAACCTGAGCGCAGGATGTCAAATTCGCACCTCCTCGGCCACCGTTCGGGTCGCGTTTCCCGCTTGGCTAGTGCAGCCTTGTTGTGTCGACAGTGCACCTGTGTTAACTGTGTGTCAACTGAATCAGTTATTCGCATCGACGCTATCGGCGTGATGACTGCTGCAGTTCTGTTCTGACCTGTTCTGCCTCGTCTTATTGGACTTACCAGTCGGAGGAGCCACAAGCAAGGGGCAAATACGTATGCAATTTACACTACCATGCATCCTATGATAATGTCGTCTAGTTATAATTGTCTGCCATATGTAACAAATGGTTATTTCTGTGCTACTTGATGTTACTTCGTGCCAGCTTGTTCATTTGCCGGTGCCAATTTATAACCGCCTTTTGTTTCAGCTGCTACCGCGGTCTCCTGTTCGCTGTGTGTGACGTCACAGCACCGTCAGCGCGGCCAGTTCACCTGCAGCAACACACGCCGGTGTGAGCGTCAGCGTGACGGCTGTCCCACAACTGTACTCGGCAGCTCCTGTGACACAGCCAGCTAACAGCATGGCAGACGGAACTACGTCAGGGAAGTGGCCGAATCGCTGTGACTTGTGTGGCAAAGAGTTTCGCTATCCTGGCCAGCTCATTGCTCACACCCAAACTCACAGCGTCAATAAGTTATACAGACGTGACATATGTGGGAAGTCGTTTCGTCGGAAGAGCCATCCTAACGTCCACTACAATCGTCATTCGAGCGACAGGCCATACAAGTGTGAACAGTGTGGCAAATCGTTTGCTCGGAAGGGCGACCTTAAGACTCACGCTGCAGTCCGTTCTGAAGAGCCGCCATTCAGCTGTGACGTTTGTGGCAAGCTGTTCGGTTATCAGAGCAGACTTAATGTCCACTACAAAACCCACTCCGGCGAGAGGCCGTACGAGTGTGAACAGTGTGGTAAATCGTTTGCTGGGAAGGGCGCCCTGAAGTTTCACGCTGTAGTCCACTCTGAAGAGAGGCCATTCAGCTGTGACGTTTGTGGCAAACGGTTTCGTCGACAGGACCATCTCACTCGCCACTACAAACTCCACTCCGGCGAGAGGCCATACAAGTGTGAGCAGTGTGACAAATCGTTTGCTGGGAAGGACGCCCTGAAGTTTCACGCTGTAGTCCACTCTGGAGAGAAGCCATTCAGCTGTGACGTTTGTGGCAAACGGTTCCGTCGACAGTACTATCTCACTGACCACTACAAACTCCACTCCGGCGAGAGGCCATACAAGTGTGAGCAGTGTGGTAAATTGTTTGCTCAGAAGAGCGCCCTGAAGCTTCACGCTGTAGTCCACTCTGGAGAGAAGCCATTCAGCTGTGACGTTTGTGGCAAACGGTTCCGTCGACAGTACTATCTCACTGACCACTACAAACTCCACTCCGGGGAGAGGCCATACAAGTGTGATCAGTGTGGTAAATCGTTTGCTCGGAAGGACAACCTTAAGACTCACGCTGTAGTCCATTCTGAAGAGCCGCCATTCAGCTGTGACGTTTGTGGCAAGGCGTTCATTTATCAGAGCAGGCTTAAGGTCCACAACAGAATCCATTCAGGCGAGAGACCTTACAAATGTGATCAGTGTGGTAAATCGTTTGTTCAGCGGGGCGCCCTGAATACTCACGCTGTAGTCCACTCTGGAGAGAAGCCGTTCAGATGTAACGTTTGTGACAAGTCGTTCAGTCGACAGTACACTCTTAATGCCCATTTTCGTGTCCACTCCGGCGAGAGGCCATAGAAATGCGAGCAATGTGGTAAATTTTTTGTCTATCATTCCTATATGACTATGCATTACCGGATTCAATCCGGAGAGATGCCGTAGAGGTGTGATCATTTCGGCAATTTGTTGTTGAACCATTTCCAGCTGAGCGCACTGCAGGCTTCATTCTGGCGGAAGGACGCACAGCTGTGTGGTGTGTGGGAGGATGTTCCGTTGCCCGAGTATCTTGTGACGTCATGACCAGTACTGGGTAATACATTCATGATCTTCGCTGCAATGGCTCAATGTTCATGTGGTTAGGATGTCGGGGATCATGGTTTTCGTAGGAACGTAGTGTTGGGGTGATGTAAGTTGAAAAAATATTTAAACACATCATAATTCTAACAATTTTGCACCAGGAGCACTACGATTCTATACATAATCCACGCATATTAACCTTTACCCTTGGGTGGCATTTTGCGACCTTCGTCAGTAGACGCAAGTACTGAAAGTGGAACAAGCACAAGGGTAGTCCGTCTTGAAGTCGTGGAAGTGACCTCATTTGTGGGTGAATGATGGTGAGTTGATGTTCAATGTCTGTTGTTGAATGTGGCACATATATGCAGTAGAAACAAAGCACCAAGCATCGAATACCTGGTCACGCCCATGGGTTGAGCTGTGCATGTATTTAGGAGTGCTCTTGCCCCCCCCCCCCGTGTTGGGTTTGCCCTCCGAATAATTTCAACTTTGAGCATACGATCGTAGGTGGCAAAGATTGATTGACTCGATTGACCCACAAAAAGATTGATCTATCCTGTTTGAGGGTTTGAGGGTAAAGCAAAAGTGGCAACGGGGTTAGATGCATTGTGCTGTTGCTCACCTGGGCTATGAGTGGTAATTTTAGTTTTTATCGTTGATCTACATTCGACTTAAACTTTCGGCGATACGGAGTGAGACCACTCCGAATCGCCCACCGCCCACTCCGAATCGCCCGCTTTCATTCAGGTGGGTTACTGGTAACCTTGGCCCGCCACTTCAGGGTTCTCGCATGTGCACATTCAGAAACAATTTTGAGAACTGCACCTGAAATCGCTCTCATTAGCATATTCAAACGAGCGAAGCTTTTCGAAATATCCTACCCATTCATCGTCCCTGAACGCGGCCATGGCATAATACACAAATTGGTTTATTGGGTTTGAAACATTGCTGGATATGCCAAGTGTGTCATGGAATAATACCATGAAATCAACTTCCCGATGATTACGTGAATGACACCATTTTTGTAAACCGGTCACTTGTTGCCCATTTTGTCCACCCCTGGATCCGCCCCTGGCATGACAGCCCGGATGGCGGTATGGCATTGGTGAAACTTTCCCTCGGTGTATGTGGTGGACGAAATATAAAGTTCGCATTCTGTTCCTGATTTCTAGCACTTTCCACTGATTTGCAGCAAGACAGAGTTAACATATTTATCGATTTTGCGCTAATATTCAACTTATTATTTCCACAAAGGAACTTTTAGTATGCGATTGCCATATAGGTTTCTTACTTGGGTATCAGACACGGTGCTAGACAATGTTTTTGTCAAAATCGTAGAGGCCTGCCCACAGACAATATGGGCACTATCCTGGTGACGCCACTGACAATATGGGCACTATACTGGTGACGCCACTGACAATATGGGCACTATCCTGGTGACGCCACTGACAATATGGGCACTATCCTGGTGACGCCACTGACAATATGGGCACTATCCTGGTGACGCCACTGACAATATGGGCACTATCCTGGTGACGCCACTGACAATATGGGCACTATCCTGGTGACGCCACTGACAATATGGGCACTATCCTGGTGACGCCACTGACAATATGGGAACTATACTGGTGACGCCACTGACAATATGGGCACTATACTGGTGACGCCACTGACAATATGGGCACTATCCTGGTGACGCCACTGACAATATGGGCACTATCCTGGTGACGCCACTGACAATATGGGCACTATCCTGGTGACGCCACTGACAATATGGGCACTATACTGGTGACGCCACTGACAATATGGGCACTATCCTGGTGACGCCACTGACAATATAACACAGGTACCCATTGTCATCAAATGTAAATAGTTTCCCCTCCCTCCCTGGGGCAGCTCTGTATGAGGTTTTGAATTCATGATGGTGTTAAATCTATGATAAATTGAATGCCAGGAACTTGCTCAATATAGGATGACATGCCTCCTGTTATTTTGCACAAAATCAATACTAATTATTCATGCAAGATGAAACTAACCGTAAATCAAAACCAATATTCAATAGATAAATATATTATCTCTTGATTCAAAATGTCTTCAAGAATGACACAGTTTTTGTGCACATGTCACATATAATGCTAATTTTAATCAGATGCATTTATCACAGCAACTAAGCTATCCTGGAGTCGGGGCCAGGTAGAGCAGCTAGTCATGGTCAGAGTATTGGGCGATATGCTTTTATGACATTTATTTCAATGTTGCCTGGCACTGAGGTGGACAGTGGCACATTGATGAAAGGTACTGGTAATAATTGGATTGTATTGTGATATTGGAGAGGCAGAGAAGCATGCTGTGAATGCTGTACCATCAATAAGGCAGCATAGTTTGGTGTGAACGCAGCCATACACTGCTATCCAGATGCTAACAGTGATGTGTTACATCCTCACTGGTACAAGTTTTTAATGCTTGCTTGACTTGATACTTTTGGGTAATTAATGTGATATTTCACTTGATCAAGCCCCCAGGCTGGTACCGGATTGGTCTGCCATTGTGCTATTGGACCAACTTCGATACAAGTCGAGTGAATGTGTGTATGCATGTATGTGGGTTGCTGAAAAAGCACCAGTTTTAATATTTTAATCTGGACACTGGGGGCTGATACACTTGTGCACTTTTTTTTAATTCAAAGCATCATCAACTTGATGAATTCTGATCATATTGTGTCAAGCTTGCATTGACTTGAGGCAAGGATTGTACGAGATTGGGATAGCATGCATATATCACAACAATCCGGCTGTACAGTATGTTATGAAGGATGATTGGCCATGAAAAACCTTGGCAATGCTGCTCCCTGGTCCCCTGATCACCAGGAAGATCTTGGTAATGTGAACCTTAACATGACAAAAATTTAATATAAAATTAACTTAAAGTAAAGGTCATTGCAAAATCACAGTTTGAACAAACATTAGTACAATGGCCTTTAGTTAACACTCAAGCGATTTGTTAATGCTTATTCTTTCTGAATACAGGATCATCAGAATTGATGTTCTTGGCAGATTAACACTACAGAAGGCGACTATTATGCCAATTTACTTATAATCAATTCAATCTGGATCTATTTATTTATTTTGAACATTGAACATGTGTCAATCTACTATCATGTTGGCATATGAGAGGGCATGTAACCTGGTGATATTATTGTCCTTAAATTGTAAATTGCTGCCTGGGAGAGGGAGGGGGTATCACAGACAACTGGTGTTGCTAAAAGTGTACTGCTGCAGGGATGTTTGATAACTTCCCACACATGGTATTGGCAAGTGTTCCTTTCACTTGCAATAGAATCCTTGCTTCTCTATCATCTCATCTAGGCATACAACTATCTAGATTTATTTTTCAAACTATGCTTCTTGATGGTGTGAACTTTACCTCCCTAATTTCCTTTTTCCATTTTGCTTTCCGATCATTGATGGTCCCTCTTTTGTGTGTTCCCAGTTCAATGTCCATGCACAATTATTATTCCAAGTTCTACATTTCCAGATATAATCACCATTTCCAGTTGGCTCTTTATCTGAGTAATGAGCAAGTTCAAACTTGAGGGAGCTACATTGGAATTACTAGGGAATGATTTGAATGATAAGTACCCTCCTCATGAACTTATATTGTCACAATGTACATATTATACCCTACCTCAACCACTTAGCTGTAATGCTGGATTCTCAGTACTTCATATCAATGCAAGATCCCTGAAGAATAAATTTGATGAAGTTGTTAATTTTCTAGCAAGCTCTAAAGTTGATTGGTCAGTTATTTGTGTATCAGAGACATGGTTGAAGAAAGATTTAGAACAATACTTTAGTCTACAAAATTATAATCTCTTTTCATCTAGTAGAAAAGAAGGCGAAGGTGGAGGTACAGCAATATATGTAAGTAATAGATATGAGGCTAGGGAAAGAAAAGACCTGGAGAGTGATCATTTTGAGACAAGTTTTCTGGAAATCAAAATGAAGTTGGGTGTACCAGCGAAAAGATTCCTAGTAGGGGAAATGTATAGACCTCCAAGTCTGAGCCACACTATATTTATGGACTATTTGGAAAAAATACTTGACTCATTGGAAAACACCAAATGTACATGTGTCATAGCAGGGGACTTCAATTACAATCTTTTGAAATATCACTCTGATAAACCTACACTTAATTTTATGAATTTGTTCAATTCTTATGGATTTTTCCCAACCATCTCAAAAGCAACCCGGATTTGTAATGAATCAGTTGCCCTTTTGGATAATATATTTATCAATGATGTTTATGTCTTTAACAATTCAGGAATACTACTTCATGATTTATCAGATCATTTTCCAGTTTTTCTTAATCTGTCATTAATTGAAAGTTCAAATATAACAAGACATTCAGTGACCGTCTTTGATAAACATAAAATCAGTGAATTAAATGATCACCTCATCAGCAACTTGGAAGGCTTTCAAGATGAAACTGATGCTAATCAAGCATGCAACAAACTTATTAAGGCATATGAAACAGGTATTACAAAATTATCTAAAACTTTTACACCCAGTAGAAGAAAGAATCCAATTAAACCATGGGTAACCCCTGCACTTCTGTGTTCAATAAATACAAAAAATAAACTTTATGCAAAATATATTAGGAATATAATTTTAATGAATGAAAATAAATACAAAATGTATAGGAACATGCTTTGCAATGTGCTTAGGGATGCAAAACAATTATATTACAAGAGGGCATTCCAGGACAGCAAAGGTGATGGCAAAAAACATGGAAGTATTTGAATGAAATTATAAACAAGAATGAATTGCAAACAGTTCCCCCAAGGTGCTTTGTTGATAACTCTGGGGCTACCTGTGTAAATGAACAAATACCTGATAAATTCAATACTTTTTTTTCAACGATAGGTAGTGAATTGGAAAAAAATATACCTGCAGCACACAATAGCCTATTATATTACCTTACACAGCCTACTCATGCCAGCATTAACAATATTCCTTCTGTTAATGAAGCTCAAATTGAAGAAATTGTTAAGTCTTTGAACCCTGTGGGTGGAGGTATGGATAAAATTAGCACAAAAATTTTGCTTGGAACATATCGAAGTATTTTGCAACATCTAACATATTTCTTCAATCTTTGTCTGAGCACTGCAATATTCCCTGATGCATTAAAATCTGCAGTTATAATTCCTGTATATAAATCAGGGGAAAATAATAAATTTACTAATTATAGGCCAATCTCCTTGCTACCAATATTTTCGAAGGTGCTGGAAAGATTAATACACATTAGTGTATCATCATTTCTAAATGAAAATAATATCATACACCCACTGCAGTTTGGTTTCAGAAAAAAACATAGCACATACATGCCAATTGCTCTGATGCATAATGAAGTGACTAAAGCCCTTGTAAATAACAAATTAGTTTGTACCCTGTATCTGGATTTGAAAAAGGCCTTTGACACTGTCAGCATCAGCATTTTGTTACACAAGATTTACTTTATTGGCATTAGGGGAAATATATATAAACTGTTAAACTCATACCTATCAAATAGATCTCAAAGAACCAAGATACATGACACCCTCTCCCAACCATTAAATATCACAATAGGTGTTCCTCAGGGTTCGATTCTTGGACCTCTGCTATTTCTTCTGTACATTAATGATCTTTGCAATGTTTCCAATTTACCTAGCTTTTACCTCTTTGCAGACGATACAGCCATAACTATTACAGGTAATGATCATTTTGAGTTACAAACTAAAGTAGATGAGGTAATACCCAAAATAATTGCATGGTTTCATACCAACAGATTATCGCTTAATGCTGATCAGACTGGATATCAAATTTTTTTCCAGGAAACCATGTGATAACCTTCATGTAAAAATAAATAGTTCTAATATTACAAGGCATAGCTGCATAAAATATTTAGGTGTATTAATCGATGAAGACATGACGTGGAAAAGCCATATCAATGCCATTTCTTCAAAAATTTGCAGAAATATTGGTATTATAGGCAAATCTAGGTACTTTCTATCAACTTGTGAATTGCTTCTTCTGTATAATTCTCTAATACTGCCATATCTAAATTACTGTGCTGTTGTCTGGGGAAGTACTTACCACTCTAAGCTTGACAAGATTATTAAGTTGCAGAAGCGTGTTATTAGGATTGTTGACAAGAAACCTTACTTATACCATACAAATGAATTTTTTATCAAGCATAGAGTTCTTAAGTTTCTGGACATAATTGATGAACAATGCATTTACATCATGCTAGGTTTTCTAAATCACTCATTACCAGCACCTCTTTCTGATATGTTTCAACTTCATCAAGAAGGTGGCCTCAGAGTTAGACAACACTTTCAAATACCCTTTTCTGATATCAATTACAGGATGTTTTCATTACCCTTTATTGCACCAAAAGCCTGGAATAAAATAATCTGCTCTCACTTCCATAGAATTGAAGATGATTCCATGATCTTGATGATGATTCCATAGAATTGAAGTACCTAGAAGTAAAATCATTTTGAAAAAAACACATCAGGCAAAACATTACTAGAAAATATGAACTTGTCCAATGAATGTCGGTGATAAGGTTGTGCTATGCATGGTGATCTTGTTGTCTTATTCGGATATTTTCGTTAAGTATCATGTTTTCTTTCTTTCTTCTTTCTCCATACTTCGTTTGTCCTTTCTCCTTTCTCCTTAGTGTAGTAATAGTTTAGGAGATGTACGTGCAAGATTAGGGATTTTATATTATTTCCCCATTAACACCTATAGCAGTTTTTTTTCTGGAACCCTCGAAGACGTTACTAGCATTGCTAATTGTCTGAGAGGGCTTCAGGAACATCTTTTACAAATATCTGGTGGCAGGATCTGTCCAGCAAGAAACAGGAGCGGGGAGTGGTGTGACCTAACTTGACTTGCTTCCCATGACCTACTTCTCATCCCTGGAATTTAACGTAATTAGGTCGCACGGGTATGGAAGGGCACTCCTGCCTACCTATTAATAGGTAGGGGGGAAAAAAATATGGGCACTATCCTGGTGAAGCCACTGACAATATGGGCACTATCCTGGTGACGCCACTGACAATATGGGCACTATCCTGGTGACGCCACTGACAATATGGGCACTATCCTGGTGACGCCACTGACAATATGGGCACTATCCTGGTGACGCCACGGTAGCCAGTTGCATTTGCTGCTGATGCATGACATCACATGACGACTCAGGCGTCACATGACGTCACGTGACGTCCGACGGCACGTTGGCACGGTCCATGTTACAACATGCGTCCAGCATGTGCACCTTATACACACATGACACATCAATGATATTCATGTATTAACTACAGCTGTGTAAACAAACAAACGCCGCGAATTCGACGATAAAGAAACGTCAAGAATACCGCCACAGATGACGTCACAGCTCACTGGCCCGACACGATCTGACTAGTTGTGCTGTCAAAGGATCGCAAATAATGTATCGGTCACGCAGTGGCGTCGCCACGAAATTCTCCCAGGGCGGCAATGTTGATAGGGGGCCTCCTGCTCCCGAAAGGGGGCCTCCACTGTGTTAGGGCTTCCTATTGCTTTTTAGGCTCTTAGTATGGTTCCCGAATGGGGAACATGATTTCATATTGATGTCTTGTTTGTTCTTGGCATGGTGCATCATTTACGCAAAACGCAATAGTAAGAATCTTTTTTTTTTCGCTGAGAATTGAGCTATACCGGGGTATAAATAAGGAAATGTGGATAAATACGTCAGTGCCAAAACAAACCAATATCTTTATGCTTTATCGACGGGAAGAATCTTCCCGCTGGCCTCTAGATTGCAGCGAGCTGGTGGGGCTGGTGCTGAGTATATCTTAAATATATCTCCCATTGATCAACCCACTTCTATGAACACCAAGTTTAACTGAATGTAGCTAGGTTCATCACTACTGTTAGTCATTCCCACCAGATTGATCTCATAAACAAGGACGACAATTTCGCGACGGTGACAACGAGAAGTGGATTGAATTGGTTGTCTGATCGTCATCTTAGGGATTTATTTATTTTTATAACATTTGATGCTGGCTGGAAGGTACTTGACACAGAAGCTAAAACAATAAATCCTCCGCGAATAAATTCACGGCAAGAACATGCATTCAACAGCAATGCATCAATGGCAACGCAACAATGGAACAATGCATATATAATGCAAAACCTTCAAATTCCACGCCCATGGTTTTCGCTGTGCTGAACCGTTTTGTAAATTATGTCGTTGAGAAGGTATTGAAGCTGGGAAGCTCTAACCATGCAGGCTGTAATCACAGAAGACAAGTTTGTAGGAAGAAAATATATTTATGAACATCATTCCTCCCATTTAATATAGGGCATCGGTGTTGTTTTGTATGCCTGTGAGGGGGAACTTGCCCCCTCAATGTTGGCTTTGCTCCATGGGCGTATGTTTCTAAAAATTATTGGGGGACCAGTGACGTACCTATGTTTGCGTCAAGGGGAGGGGGGGGGGGGCAAACGTATTTGGAGGGGGTCCAACTACTGAATAGTCTTCCGATTTCGACCACTATTTTGTCAAAGGGGACCTTTTTAAGTAAAATAATTAGTGATTAACTGAATTATCCTGTGGAGGGGCCTAATCTACCACTATCGTTTCTGATTCGTCGGATTTCAACCCTAGCTTCCCCACCCTGTTCGAATGTATTCTTTTGGTATCCCTTGATTAGTCACCTCGCACTGCTGAAATTACACCTACACAAATCACTTTTAAATGTAAAATTTCCCGATTTCAGACATTCCAGTTCATAGTGGCCGGTCGCCAGGACGCCAACGATAGTGCACGTGCACACCCATCTTGCGCATTCGCCACACTTCGTGCGATGCTACGGATTCTGCTGGGCCTCCTACGCTTTGCTAATTGCTATCACATGATAGACTTGCGCCATATCTGACGTGTGAAATGCTTCGTATGGGCGTTCGCTGCGAAAATTCGATAAATTAAATTCGATCATTAGTTCCCTACTTCCCATATTTTATGGTGAAGAAATGTTGACACCCTCTGAGCTTTGATGCACCTCATATCTTTGATTAAACATGCTTCCAGGTTGGCTACCGAACCGAGGCTCTGCCTGAGCGTACTTCCTGTGTGACGTTTGTGGCGACGTTTGAGTCGATCGGTCTACAGGGCACTCTTAATGTCCATTACCGTGTCCACTCCGGCGAGAGGCCATGTTCATTACCGTGTCCACTCCGGCGAGAGGCCATGTCCATTACCGTGTCCACTCCGGCGAGAGGCCATGTCCATTACCGTGTCCACTCCGGCGAGAGGCCATGTTCATTACCGTGTCCACGAGGCCATGTCCATTACCGTGTCCACTCCGGCGAGAGGCCATGTTCATTACCGTGTCCACTCCGGCGAGAGGCCATGTCCATTACCGTGTCCACTCCGGCGAGAGGCCATGTTCATTACCGTGTCCACTCCGGCGAGAGGCCATGTCCATTACCGTGTCCACTCCGGCGAGAGGCCATGTTCATTACCGTGTCCACTCGGGCAGTTCTTACCGTGTCCCTCCGGCGAGAGCCATTACCGTGTACGGGGTCCATTACCGTGTCCACTCCGGCGAGAGGCCATGTCCATTACCGTGTCCACTCCGGCGAGAGGCCATGTCCATTACCGTGTCCACTCCGGCGAGAGGCCATGTCCATTACCGTGTCCACTCCGGCGAGAGGCCATGTCCATTACCCTGTCCACTCCGGCGAGAGGCCATGCAAATGCGAGCAGTGTGATAAATTGTTTGTCCACCATTCCCATATGACTAGGCATTACCGGATTCATTCCAGAGAGATGCCATAGAGGTGTGATCAGTACGGAAATTTGTTGTTTTCCCATTTCCAGCTGACCGCAGTGGAACCGCTGACCGCAGCTGACTGCAGGCTTCATTTTGGCGGAAGGACGCACAGCTGTGTGGTGTGTGGGAGGGTGTTCCGTTGTCCGAGCATCTTGTGACGTCATGCTGGCTTATACATTCATACTCTCTGCTGCAGTGTCTCGAAGTTCAGTTGTCAGGATGTGGGGGAGCATGGATATCCTGGAACGTGGTGTTGGTGCGATGTAAGGTGGAAACATTATAAACAAGGAACATAATTGTGACAAGTCGGTACCACGAGCACCGGGGTCCTATACCTAGTGCACACATATTAACCTTTACCCTTGGGTGGCATTTTGCGACCTTCGTCAGGAGACGCAAGTACTGAAAGTGGAAATATCGCAAGCATAGTCCGTCGTAAAGTTGTGGTATTCACCTCATTTGTGGGTGGATGGTGGCGAGTTGATGTTCAATGCCTGTTATTCAATGTGGCACACATATTCAGTAGAAAACATAACACCAAGCAGCGAGCACCTGGCCAAACCCATGGACTTAGCTGTGTATGCTGTGCATGATGCATGCAGGAGGGCACTTGCCTCCCCCCCCGCAGTGTTAGGTTTGTCCTCCGAATAATTTCAACTTTTAACATAGTACCGAATATGTCCTTCCATAGTTCCCCCTGAATCCATTTGGGCTCGCTCATTGGCCATTGCCTTTCGAAACATTTCTTCGCGTAGGTTACTGGTGTCCTTGGTACCGCCATTTCAGGGTTCTCGCGCGTGTTTCACCCAGAATCAGCTCTGAGAACTGTACCTTAAATCACTCTCATTAGCATATTCACACGAACGAAGCTTTTTGAAATATCCTACCCATTAATCGTCCCTCGATGTGTCCATGGTTTAACACGCGCACTGGAGGGGGGGGGGGGGCGAAATCCGCCGCCCGACGGAGTAGTCGGGCGAGCGGCCCGGTTCCGGTAACTGGAACAGGTAACTGACCTGATAAAGTGCTGCTATATTGGTGACCTGAGGTCAAATGCCGCGTCTAGCATATTGCATCATTAGTCATGTCCAAAACATCATTGATTCCCATTTTGGAGTATTTAAACACAATCACAGCGATCCATAACAATGACAAGCCAAGCCACGCAAAACAAGCAAATTGTGACATGTGACAAAGTTTGACCTTGAAGATATTGACCGAAGGTCATGAAATTTGCACGCACTAGAGTTCATTACCGTACCCATCCACCCTGATAATTTCGTTACTCCAGCTTTAATAGGAGCCGAGATCTTAGGGGTGTGGCGGAATCCGCCCCCCCCCCCTCTCCAGTGCGCGTAATTTTCAGAGGCCGTTCAGGGCGCGTGCTAATATACAAATTGGTTTGTTGGGTTTGAAACGTTGCAGGATGTGCCAAGTGCATCATGGAATAATACAATGAAATCAGCTTTCCGATGATTACGTGAATGACACCACCTTGGGAGACCGGTCACTTGTTGCCCATTTGTTGTCCCTGGATCCGCCCCTGGCATGACAGCCCGGATGGTGGTATTGCATTGGTGGAAGTTTCCCTCAATGTATGTGCTGTATGACCAACGCAGTCGATGCGCCCCTAAGCCCAAATAACCCAAATAACCCTCAATGTATGTGGTAGACGAAATAAAAAGTTGTCCTTGTGTTTCGGATTTCTAGCACTTTCGACTGACACGCAACAAGATATATTTAACATATTTCTCGATTTTTCGCTAATATTCAACTTATTATTTCCGCATAGGAATTTGTAGTATCCGATCGCCATATAGGTTTCTGCAGCCACATTGCTTGGGTGTCAGACACGGTACTAGACAATGTTATTGTTAAGATCGTAGGGGCCTGCCCATAGACAATATGGACACTATCTTGGTGACGCCACCAAAAACCAAGTACCAAAACTAACCTATTCGTTTGCTGTGTGGAGGAAAATGTGTGTAAAAACTTGTCTCGTCACCAGGGGCGTCGATTTGTATCCTTTTGTGGGGGCCATCCCTAGTGGAAAAATCCTACAGGATTGTCCTGCACAATTGTGCAGGACAGCGTCTTGAGGGATCCTGCAGGATTCTGTGTGAGATATTGATACAAGGATACTACAGGATCCTGCAGGATCCTGCCCATAAATCCTGCAGGATCCTTCACATAGATCCTGTCGGATTCAGAACTGTCCTGCATGATCCTTCACATAAATCATGCAGCATCCTTCACATGAATCCTGCAGTATCCTTCACATAAATCCTGTAGGATCCTTCACGTAAATCCTTTAGGATCTAGGGCTGTCCTGCAGGATTATGCGCATAAATCCTGCAGAATCCTTCATATAAATCCTGTCATCCAGGATTGTCCTGCATGATCCTGCACATAAATCCTGCCGAATCCACTGTAGCGCCTAGGTGCGTGGACAGGCGTAGGATCTGGGAAAGCCACCAGGGAGAAAAGGTACTATGGTGATGACAGGTAATGGATGAGAGGTACCGTGGTAGTGTTCAGGTAGTGAAAGAAAGGTAATGCTGGTTAGTCTTAAGCCAGAGAGGTCCTGTCGCCAATTGACACCCATGAAGTGTGCTATCTAAGCGTGGTCGACCTCCAGAGAGATGATCCCAGAGACACAAGATGGGACATTTGTATGCCGGCACAATAGGTAACCGAACAGTTGAAGCCTGAAACCTAGTTATTACATTGAAGAACGAAGATATCGAAAAGTACATGCATTTGGGAAAGCGTACAGGTCAGTCAGTTGAGTGAAGTAGACAGCTATTATGGCAGATGGCTATTGGACACAGGGCAATAGATATAAGCAGAGAAACAAGCTATAATTTACATGGTTAAGCACGATTAATGACACTGTCATCTTACATCAAAGGGTGAACCTTAAGTACACCACATCGTCTAATAGATGGCAGCACTCATGCACAGCAGTCAACCGCCAAGCATGCTGGTGCTCTCACTCGCGCTCCGCTACACCACAACTGTCCTGCAGGATCCATCACATACACCTTGTAGGATCCAGGGCCGTCCTGGAGGATCATGCGCATAAATCCTGTAGAATCCTTCACATAAATCCTGTCAGATCTACAGCTGTCCTGCATGATCCTGCACATAAATCCTACAGGATCCTTCACATAAATCCTGTCGCATCCAGGGCTGTCCTGCAGGATTCTTTACATCAATCCTGTTGGATCCATGACCGTCCTGCAGGATCCTGCATAAAAATTGAATGGGAGCCTACCGGATCTTGTGGTGTCCTGCATATAAATCCTACAGGGTCCTGCACATAAATCCTGCACGTTCCTGAACATAAATCCTACAGCACGTAAGTTTTGCTGGATCCTGCATGTGAATCACACTTCATCCTGTACCTGAATGGTACATGACCCTTCATGGTCTTGTGAAGGATCTTGCATGATTATTGTCAGAATTATGTATAATAAACCACATGATCATGTACAGCACTCGAACCTTCTCGGAGGGGTGCCTCTTCCCGGCCGAAGTGGCGCCAGTTTCCATAGGGCAGGAGCACATGCTCCCAGTTCCCCTCCCAAGATATGTTACTGAAAATTGCATCACATCAAACCTTTAAGACGGACCTGAATAGTTATCTGTAAAATCCTGCAGGACAGTCATGCATGCCATTGGAATCCTGCAGGACAGTCATGCATGACATTACAATCCTGTAGGACAGCTTTCTATATTTCTCAAATCCTGCAGGGTTGTCCTGCAGGATCGCATGTCTGTGCAGGAGTGTCTGCGGAAATGTGCAGGATCCTGTCGGATCGTGGGGATTTTCTGAGAATCCTGTAGGACTTTTTCACAAGGGATGGCCCTACCAATGTTGATTTGGGCTCCCCCAATAACCTATGCTATTTTATGCTGATAAGAAAGCTAAAGGGAAAAGGACAAACACCATGCTAAGTAGAAACATTGATGTTAACCAGCGCATTTTGTGCTCCAAAGAAACAGATTTTGATTAGATAGTGGACTGACCCTGCACCTTTTGCTGAAAAATGTAAAATTGCTTGCAAAAACAAACAAGATAGCTGGAATTCCCTCCACTGTGGAAGTACAGCTTACATCACAAAATGTTAAGATTAGCGATACTGACGCATTTTAAACCAGATTGTCTGAAAGAAAATCTGCTAAGCATCTAAACAACAATTGCATGGTTATACTGATATTTGTACACACCACCAATGGCAAAACCACATGCATATGGAGCTTGAACATGATTCAAATTACATTCTCAATTTCCAGTCATTGTCAAACTTGCATGCAGATCATGGTTATCATTGAGATTGTGGATATACAAACTAGAATTATATTTAGCAACCTACCCATCACACCATCAGCTTGATATGTACCAAGGTACCTACCTAGGTAGGCACCTAGGTAGGTAGGTACCTACCTACATGCCCAATTATGGGGCAACCCAATCTCAAACTGAACCAACAAAATCAAAGTGTGAGCCAATCTGCCAGCCTATGAAAACATGAGAGAATAGTCAGCTAGAAGCCATATAGACACCTCATTGTAATTTATATTCCTGAAAAACAATAGGTATTAAGCTATGGTCACACATGACTTCCTAAACAAACCCGGTCAATGCCCACCACCATCCCACTATCCATCCCGCATCATCCCCCCTCCACCACACATCAGACCCAGACACAGTCCCCACCGTATCCTCCATCGGTGCCCATCCATCCCCCACGGAACCTGGCCATACCCCTTCGCGCGACCGCCTCCAACCGGCCAGGGCCCATCTCGCCACCCTGAAGCCTTCCCTCCACTCCCTCCTCCAGGGTCTCGGCCCCTACCACACCCATCCGGCCGGCCCAAACCAAGGCCTAGAACCAGGGCCACCACAACATCCACCCGGCCACTACCTTCTCCCAAACCGAACCTCCCTCCACCTCCTGCACATTCACCCAAACTCATTCCAAAACCTCGTCTTAGGCCAGCACTCAGACTGAACCTACCACTCCTTCAAAGCCCGTCGAACCCACAACTCCAGACCAACGAATCCCACCCGAACCCACCGCGCCTCCCAAGCGCAAATCACGCCGCCACTCTACCCAATCACCTCCCAGAACCCGTGCGACCTGGGCCAGACTACCACCCCTGCCTGGATCACCTCCCAATCCTCTCTCCGTTCGTCGGTTCAACCTTTCTCTCCAACCCGACACCGACACCACCCCAGTATAGGAACACCAACAGTCACTAAGCGCGTTCGGCAATGGGACTTTTTCTGCAGTGGAACACCGGAGGCCTTCGAGGCAAGTTCATATAATTCAAATCTGAATTCCTGCAACAAAAACCATTACTAGCTGCGCTCCAATAAACTCACTTTCGAGATTCTGACTCCACTTTGAACAAAATCCCAGATTACACTTTGCACGTCCACAACGTAAGCGGCCAACACAGAAAATGTGGCGCAGCCATACTCATTTCGAACAGCATACCTTACCGTGGAGTAACAATAAATACTCCCCTGAATTGCGTAGCAGTCAGCCTAAAAATTTCCCATTGCCAAGCCACAGTCATCTCACTATACATCTTGCCGTCAGCTGAAACCCTCACACCACAGGAGCTGAGCGACTTGCTGCTTCAGGCCCCTCCACCAGTTCCATTATGGGAGACTTTAATGCTAAACACCCCTCCTGGGGAAGCGACCAGATTGACGCTAGAGGACGCGAAATTCACCAGTTTATTTCGGACCACAACCTAGCACTTAACACCGGGCCGCTACCCGCTACAACCCGACCTTAGGAGAATCGGACAGTTGCATTGACTTACCGTGCTGCTTCCAACGACTTAGCTCACTTTTTGACTGGTCAGTTTCAGACGTTCCCGGGCTGAGCGACCACTACCCAATCACAATTAGGCTCAGCACGGACGCTATCCACCACACTAAGCTATTTAGACAATCTTGGAACTTGAAAAGAGCGGACTGGGCTAACTTCGAGGAACAGGTCGACCTCAACCTAACAACTTCAGAGACCAGTAAGATCGAGACAATCCTAAGGGCCATCAGCTCAGCAGCACGAGACTCGGTCCAAAAAGTAACAAACCTAGGAAAGAGACATCTACGCCATGGTGGACCCCGGACTGTGAAAGGGCAATCGCCGCACGGCACCGTGCCCACAAACAATGGGGTCTGAAAGTTGATAAAGATGTAGATGGCGCTGAGAGTCAATGGTCACCCAGCCTTCTTTGGCGAACCTAAAGCGCTATGTTTTGTGGGTTAGGGAGGGCAGAATCTTTATATTTAAAAAGCCTATTGTACATTTTGTAAGCAGCGTATGTTGTTTGCGCGTATTTAATTATGTTGAATGTACTTCAGACACATCTAGTTTGCTGGAATATTTACCATTAGTGCGCTAGAAATTAGGAGAAGCAAGCCAGAAGTATGGGTGTATGTGCGGTTCCCGGCTGTCATAAACGTGATCCATCTATCAGGTTTCCAGCAGACTGCAAGGTAAGAAGGCAGAAAATTGATTTGAAAAACAAGTATTGTTTGACTGCCTTTCTGTAAAAGACGTAGTGGGAACCATTTAGCAAAGCACTGGTAAGGTACCTAGGCACATTAGGTACCAAGGTAAGTACCTATCTATTGTCCAGACTGTAAAGTATGGCACAAGGTTCACTGGGGCACATCAGCCCACAGTGAAAATATGCACCAATCCACACCAAGGGTGATAAATTGACTCCAATCTGCACCCCCACCCCCAATCCATAGCCAGGAATTTGTCATGGCTAATACCTAACATGCTAAGATTGGATTGTTAGCCTACTTAATTTGAGAAAAAATACTGGTCAACCCTGGTACGAACAGTTATCTAAGTAGGTTGAGGTATGGGGAAGCAATATTATATTAGCTTAAAGATTATTAAATGCATCTACCAATATTATGCACATATTGTTTGTGAATGCATCATTAATTTATTGTAAAATGTTATTGCAACCCCCTGCAAAAAGGACTCCAAAAAAGTTACCATAGTTACCCTGGCCATGGTTGAGGTGGCCACAGCATATCCTCCACCCATGCTGCTTACCTTACCTTACCTAAAGTACCTATTGTCGGGTAAAAATTACGCCAAAAAGTTGGTCCTGATTATAACAAAACATTACCCTTTCCTTATCTCAGTCCTGTTGATTCAGATTAGAGTCGTTAGTAAAAAGAGAATAAGGAAAATCACCCACACAAACACACACACAGATGCACATATCACATGCACCCATGCATACACAACACCCACACGCCACACCAGTGGCGCAACCAGGATTTCAGTTCGGGGAGGGGGCCAGGGTTTGAGAGCGGGCCCCCTCGCAAGCGGGCCCCCCTCATGTTTTTCAAAAGTCTGCGGAAAACATGCACTTACTTTTGAGCGCGCCCCTATGTTTGTAAAACTTCGCAGAAATAAAAGCACTTTTCCTTTACGTGCCCCTTCCTCCTAGAGAAATAATATGATATATGTATACATGCAATGTATACATGCATATTGGTTCAATGCGGGCCCCTGAATCAAAATGGGCCCCGGTTCGAGACGGGCCCTGGTTAAAACGGACCCCCAGATTTTCAGTTGGTTCAAAGGGCCCCTGATTCGAGCCACAGATCCGCTTCCCGGGCCCCTTGCCAGGGCTCTGAGTAGGGTGGCCCACTCCGAGCCAGGGGCCCGCGAAGCAGGCCCCCGGCTCCAAAAAAAGCGAGCGGGAAAAAAGAGCGGGCCCCAAAAAAATTCGGGGGGGGGGGGCGTGGCCCCTTGCCCCCCCCCCTGGTTGCGCACATGCATTTTTAACAGTAAGTGGGTAGAGATCTCTTACCTCTGGACCAGCTCTTCATTCCTGCCCTTTGTGGATGCATGCCTTTCCCTTAATAAGCTTGAAAGTTGAGGTGTTGTGAAACTCCCATCAAAATCCCTATCACTATTCAAGTCCATAATTGCGCCTAGTAGCTACCACCGTAACGTGCAGTCAATAGCAAAGCACTTGCCAGCTCAGACGCGTATGTTCTACTCTAGCTAGTGGCCAGAGTCCGATAATTGGCGAGTTCCTGGCACACTAACCCATGACCAACCTTTTTTCAACACAATATTTCCGAAATCCTTGGCCTAAATGACTTGCAACCCTTATAAAAGCCACATGCCAACACCGACTCCCGGCAACCCCACGCAAAATGCACAGCATAGATGGCCGACACCTCCTCGTCGGGTGACCATTGCGTACAGCGCCGCCCTGGTGGCCAAATCGTAGCTTTCAGACCCCATTCAAAAGATGCATATACTGGAGAACACTACCAGGTTCTGCTTATGATCAAGAGTCAAAAAATGACATATGAATAGATCAACAATATAAAAAAGTAATAACTTAACCTAACTTAATCTAGACTAAGATAACGTAGCATAATATATCAAATATATTATATCGTAATATAATCTAACCTAATCTAATCTAACCGGAAAACCAGAATCGTCGGTGTTCTATAGCTTTGGAATCGTCGGAAACAAATTATTTGGCCATGACGTCATCAAATGCATGACGTAAAATATTAGGGCATCACAAGGAACTTCCGGCCTTGGCTGCGGATGCGTTGTGTTGCGAGGGTATATATCGCATTGGTTGCGAGTATTCATTCTCGGTAATAAATGTCAAATTAAGGCAGAAACATCAGGTTTTCGATGACAAAGAGCACTAAATCGAGTGCATGAAGTGTTGAATTTCTTCTTTATCACGTCTGTGACACCAGGACCCAGGTACGGATAATTATACGCGATGTGCTATATTTGCAGAGGTTCATATTGTGAGAAGAAATGGACGATTTCCTTGCCTGCCATGATTGAAAGTAAAATAAGGTGAAACGTTTTGGCCCACATTGACAAGGGATGCTGTGCTTTTAATTAAAATGAGATATGGGCAGAGTGGGAAACTTACTTTCCTGGTTGGGAGTCGGAGTGCATACCGATTTCTTCCGGGGTACATTTTCATGGACATTATTTTTGTATGCATGGAATCTGTTTACCAGTAACCGACCGGAAAAACCTAAATCACTACCTACATAATATGCATAAGTAATATCATTCTCATTTTTGGTCAAATGAAATGCCAAAACATACGAAGAAAGAAGTGAAGGCTTTCTTTACCTTTTGGCCGACACATACTGCCAAGGTTAGTGATTTGTAAAGAGGTGTACAGTGGGGAACAGTGACGTCACAGGAGTTGGAAGTGACGTGACAGGAGTCGGGCTTAGATGTGTTAGGTTAGGTTAAGCTAGGTTAGGTTAGGTTAGGTTAATTTAGGTTAAGTTAGGTTAATTTAGGTTAGGTTAGGTTAGTGCCTGTCATCGACACCCGACTCCTGTGAAGTCACTTGCCTGACTCCTGTAATGTCACTGTTCCCCACTGTACACCTCTTTACAAATCACTAACCTTGGCAGTATGTGTCGGCCGAAAGGTAAAGATTACCTAAGTGAACAATGGATGGCACCGTCCGGCAGTGACCCATAATAATCAGCACTTTTGTTTCTTATAACTCACAGGAGAAATGCATTTTCCTTTCACTGTTGGTTTCAGTACAAGGCTAGCCATATGAAAAACAAGCAAAAATACTTCACACCTTGCCCTCAGCTCAGTGCGCATACCTACCTACTCAGCCAATTTCCCACGTAATACGAACGCAACTCTGGTACTGCACATGCCACAGTTGGATGTGATCAAAGCAAAGGATCAGTCAAGGTCTTGTGTTTACTGTTAACTTGTGTGGACACTGTTAACCATGTGTTCAAAGTTGCTAATCTTTATGATGTCTAATGTTGCTAATGTTTATGCTAATGAACCAGCCAATTCTTATCTGTGGCCTCCAGGACTCTGGGGTCACCTCTTAAAACTGTCAAATTTCCACTATAGTGTGGCAGGAACACAAGTATTCCGAGACGTGGCTCCAGAGCTGGAGAACCGTGTTCTCAGTGAGCATGCGCATCATCTTGCAAGTTGCTGTTGGCGCGTTGTTGTCAGCAATTCCGGTGGTTGAGATTGATGGAGTGTGTGAAGCTGTGGTCTGGCTGCTGACTGCTACAAAAAGTGATTAGTTTGAGTGGTGACCATAAGTGGAATAACCAGCATTTTTTGGGTGTCGTTCTGTGTTTTTTTATATCTTTGTTCCTACATTTGTGTCTGAGTACATGTGAAGCCCATCCAATCCAGTATGAACCCGGAGTGCAAAAATGTTTTCAGAGATTGAATCTCTTAAGAAGTGCCTTAATTCCCACCCTGGATATGGGTATTTGATCTCAAACTTTTCAATCATGGATCATTTTCAAGAGTCCCAAAAGAGTCATTTTCAAGGGTTCCTCTTGAAAATAATCCATGATCAAAAAGTTTAAAATCTAATATATCTTGTTTTTTTTTCAAAGCACAGCATTCCTGGCCAATGTGGGCCAAAATGTTTCACTTTATTTTACTTTCAATCACATTTGCAGAGTGAAGATTATGATAGTGTATTTGTTTGCCAACTGAAAAAGTAATAATTTGCAGATAAAATGAGTCGGCACATCATTTTTACGTTAAAATACCCTGTACCTGGGCGGGAATTAAGGCACTTCATAAGAGATTTCATACCTGAAAGCATTTTTTTCACTCCGGGTTCATACTGGATAGGATGGACTTCACACATGTACCCTGACAAAAATGTGGGAACAAAAATATCAATAAAAACAAACAGAATGATGCCCTAAGAATGCTGGTTATTCCACTTATGGTCACCACTTAAACTAACCACTTTTTGTGGCAGTCAGCAGCAGACCCCAGGTTCACATACTCCATCAATCTCAATCACCAGAATTGCCTACAACAATGTGCCAACAGCAATTTGCAAGATGATGTACATGCACACTGAGTACACTGTTCTCCGGCTTGAGCTGCGTGTTGGAAAACCTGTGTTCCTGCCACCCATATAGTGGGAAAGTAACAGTTTTAAGAGACATCCTCTGGAGTCTGGAGGCCACAGATCAGAATTGGCTGCGTTAGCGTTTTTGTTCCGAAGTCTGTTTGTCAACGAATTGGTGCAAGGTAGTTTTTATATGATGTCATAACCATTCGCAACTTTGAATACATGGTTAACGGTGTCATACTGCAAACACAAGACCTTGACTGATCCTTTGCTTTGATCACATCCAACTGGCATGTGCGGTAGCAGAGTTGTGTTTGTATTACATAGGAACTTGGCCTTGTATGTAGGTATGTGCTCTGAGCTGAGGGTGAAATGTGAAGTTTTTCTTTGTCTTTTTTTCATATGGCTAGCCTTGTACTGAGACCAAGAGTGAAAGGAAAGCACATTGCTCCTGTGAGTTATGAGAGACGAATCATTGCTGATTATTACTAGTCACTGCTGGGTGGTGCCATCCATTGTTCACTTATTTCTCCCTATGTTTTGACATTTGATTTCATGAAAAATGGGGAATGCATATTATATATTCATATTATGTAGGTACTGATTACATAGGTTTTTCTGGTCATTTACTGGTAAACAGATTCCATGCATACAAAATTATGCCCAAGAAGATGTACTCTGGAAGAAGTTGGCATGCACTCAGACTCCCAACCTGGAAAGTAAGTTATGCACTGCCCTGTACTAAAAAAATATTTAAAGAATCCAACTTTCCTAGATCGAAATATATATACAAAAAAGCATTGGTTTAAAAAGATTAGAAAACAAGTTACCTACCTTGATCTGCAATGATACCAATACCCTTTGTAGGTAGATAGGAACATACCTATCTGGGCTACCCAGGTAGCTACCAAGCTAGGAATAGTAGGTAGGTAGGTACCTACCTAAATACCACCTACTAGGTGAGGTACTACCCATACTACCTACCATTCATTGTTGATTTGGTTCCTTTTCCAAGCAGGACATCCTGCTCCAAGTTAATACATGAACTATATTATGCCAGTATGATGAATCCAGGAAAAGTAAAACATCTGCCACTTATTTAAAACACTGCCAAGAGATCAAATCCAGGACGGATGGCAGGAAGCTAGTTAGAGCAGATTATTGGATTTCTTTGTATAGTCATTGAAATTCCTCTTTGTTACTATCGCAATGACCAATTTTCTTCTAACCTATACAAATATTATGATAATGTATTTTAATGGATGCAATCAACACCTGTGCACATTGCTTTGGAAAGATATCCACTTAATAAAAGATCATTTTTCAGGTAAGCTCACCTCTTTACTACCATATGTTGTCCTGTATCATTCTCAAATAAAGAGGATATTGCACCTGTTATCCTCACTTTCATGAGGAAGTTGAGGTAGTTTTCATCCTTCCAATGTGGAGGATATTAGCTCAAGGGTATGTTTAAATTTGTGCTTTAATATGTTTTATGAATCCTTGAAATTTATCATTCCAATGCTATGTTTATGAATGTGACTAAGATCATGGTACCACTCATATTCTGTGCATGTTCTTACTTTTCAGGTTGTGGGAAAAATAACAAAAAAGGAGAGCATAGCATAGCATTTAGGTAGCATAGCATGAAAAGGAATCATTTTAAAAATGCAGCATATCATAACATAACCTAGCCTAACCTCTCTTTGGAGAAAAAGAGCTTAGCCAGCTATGTCTTGGAATATTGTAATCTTGAATGTGCCATACATGCCAGATGAAACCAACATACATGTTATAAAGTCATAAAGTCATAAATAGTTGAGGCTTAATAAGAGCCACAGTGGCCTATCTAGCAAAGATACCAGAAAAGTACATGCTGACACCACATTCAATCCATTATCCAAATTTCCAAGGGGAATAATACTTATCCCAGCCATTCTAGCACCATTCACCTGATATTGCATATAATACTCCTCAACAATTCCAAACTCCTCCAATCTTGCCCCAATGTGCTACCATAGCCAATCTCATCAGCATCACATACCCAAAATATGTGTACAGTATCACAATCTTCATATCACATATGTTATGACAGATATACCATAGTTCAATACCAATTGCACAGCATATGGAAACCATTAGATGGCACTAAAAAGTAAGCATATTTGGCATGACCTGTGTCTCACTATCTGCTCTCTAGCCCTGTGTGAAATAATAAGAAGGCAAGGCATTTTGTGGAGTAAGTGGGAAGTATCTACTGAAGCACATTATCAAAATTGATTTTATAACTATGTCTGTTTATCAGTATTTATATGCCAGAATTTCTCCAGCGCTTTAAGGGCAGTATAAAGGTGCATTTTTATGGAAATATCTTAATTTCTGACTATGATGCTTTTGTCAACTCAATTTGCTTCTGAATTACCATGCATAACTAATGCATTTTTCTTACTGGAGTGCATATGCATTGGACAATTCTTTCTGCATGGTCACATCCTAGACTGTAAAACTTAGCAACTTGTGATGCACTGTGTGCATCAGTCTGTTCACTAATTGGCGCTAAATGACCTCGTAGTCGGCGCGCCCTTAAGCCCAAATAACAACAGTTGGTTCACAGAGACTCGTGACCCTTAAAGGGGCCCATACAGTACACACCAACCAAGCATATATATCACCCATCTACAACACCTTAAAACTAGAAAAACAAGGTTTTGCAACCTAAAATAGTGTTCCACCCTATTTGTAATACATTCAATGAGGGTCTCCCACAACATCAGCAGGCAGGCTATTCCACTGATCAACAATCCTTTGACCGAAGACCTGTTGTCACTTAACTGTCCTACACCTTGATTTGTCTAACCTGAATGGATGACCCAACCCCTATTTGATAGTCTAAATAGAAGAGCATCATTCAGATTGACCTGATGTAACCCTTTAATAATCGTATGCGTTTCATTATGTCACCTCTTACTCTCCTATACTTGGGTGAGGACATATCAAATGCCATAAATATTTCCCCATATTCTAAGCTACCTGGTTCACTGGTGAGTCCAGTGGCTTTGCTCTGCACTCTTTCTAGCATATCTATATCCTTTTCTAAGTAAGGGCTTTATTACTGCCTACTGCCTGCACATAATACTCGAAGTGGGGTTGCACATATGCCAAGTACAGCCTTTCCCTCACTTCTTTGCTCTCATACATCACACTCCTATTAATGATTCCCAGCATTCTGATTGCCCTGTTTTTTTGCTTTTGCACATTGTTTTTCTACTTTAAGATCATTTGAAACTAACAGACCTAAATCTCTTTCCTCTTCAATGACATCCAATCTCCTACCTCTCATTGTATATCTGAAAGTCTCACCTCCAAACCTAAGGTGCATAGCCTAACAGTTTTCATAGTTGAAAGATGTCTGAGGCGAATTTGGAAATTTGAGCAAATTTGAACACCCTGTCCCTCAGCCTGACCTCAAAGCCATTCACACAGGTGATGAAAAGAAGTGACCCTAGAACAGAGTCCTGTGGCACTCTACTCAGAACATCCTTCCATTCAGATTTACATCCATTTAACACTATTTTACAAAAGTAACGTTAAGGAACTTTATTAGGTATCAACATGGAACAATTTACAAACTTCAAAGTAGAAATTCTAGAAACAGCCAGGGACAACGCTGATCTAAATGCTTCAACTAAACGCAAAACGTCTTAAAAAAAAAAAAAAAAAATATATAGTAGGGGGGGGGGGTAAAAATATGTGGGGGGGGGGTTTTTTTGGTGGGGTTTGGGGGGGGGGGTTTTTTTTTTTTTTTTTTTTTTTTTTTAATTTATACCAAGAGGGCGGGAGAAAAAAATAAAATAAAATAATAATTTTATTTTTATATTCTTTCTAGAACCTTTCCATCAATCCCATGCTGTTCTAGTTGCTGAATTAAATTACCCATGTGAAACTTTACCAAAAGATTTGCTGAAGTCCAGGTCCACTACACCCATGCTGCTTTGATTGTCTACTTCTTTAGTTATATACGCCATAAACTCCAATAGGTTAGCTAAACAAGATATTTGAAATTCATATCCATGTTGGGTATCCCTTAGAAGGTTGTGCCTATCTAAATGAATAATATTCTGTTTGACAAGTTGTTCTGGTACTTTGCAAACTATTGAAGTCAAGCTGACTGGCTTGTAGTTTCCCACACACTTAATACTTCCCTTTTTATTGGTACTACATTTGCATGTCACCAATCATCTGGTACTTCAGAATACTGTATATAATGGCTGAAAATGATAACTAGGGAAACTGTCATTATTTTAGCACACTACTAAGATCCTATCATATATATCATCTGACCCAGAAACTTTATTATGTTGTATATTCTCAAACTGTTTTTATTCAACTTCTGAGGGGCGGCGGTGGCTCAGTTGGTAGAGCGGCGGATTCTTGATCCCAAGATTGTGGTTCAAATCTCAACCGGTGGCATTACCGAGTTCACCCGCAACCAATTGGCATGAGAGGTTGGCAATGCTAAATGACCTAGCGGTTGAATGCGTCATAAAAGAACCCAAGGTTCCTTCCTTCCTTCATACAGCTTCTGTTGTTATTGTAAGATCCTCAAAACAATCACCTATTATGGCATAGCTTTCAGTTGTTTCCAATGTACCAGTGTTCCCTTCAGTAAAGACTGATGAGAATTGCTTACTTAGGGACTCCACTATATCAATAGTGGAATCCCTATATCCACAATAGTGAAGGTGTGTTAGGACATCTCTCTATAGATGCCCTAACACATCTCCTAATTTTATTTCTAGCTATTCTGTATGATTCCAGATTTGCCTCAGAGTTAAATTATTTTAGTTTCTTAAATGCGATCTTTTTTACTCCAGTAAATGTTTTACTTCCTTGGTCGGCCATGAAGTGTGCTTAATCTTGCTTAATCTAATTTCCCTAATGGGAATGAATGTGTCCTGAACTTGGAACAGTTTGCCTTTTACCGTTCTCCACATTTCATATGCATATAAGCCTCTCAATAACTCCTCCCATGAATTTCATTAAGATAGTTCCTGAACTCATTGTAATTCCCCTTAGTAAAATTTGAAGTAAATGCTTTATTGACTCCTACACTTCCAATATACAAGAAAAAGCAGGTAATGTTGTTGTCACCATTACCGACGGTCTCCGATATACCGTGTACCGATATACAAATTAACCGATGTACCGTGGTGAAGACGTCGTGTCCGCATCACTTGTTGGCGTAATGTGCTGCCGTTTTGTTCCATAACACGTTTCCGTGCCACAGGACGCATGTGCTCGTTCATCTTACGATGCTAGTGAACTGGGCGCAAAATGACCTACCCTGGTCGATGCGCCCCTAAACCCCAATCATCATCATCATGCTGGTGAACACTACCCCCTTTCTGATTTCAGTCGCTACCACGCTGTCCTGTGGCTGTGTGTGACGTCACAGCACCGTCAGCGCGGCCAGTTCACCTGCAGCAACACACGCCGGTGTGAGCGTTAGCGTGACGGCTGTCCCACAGCTGTACTCGGCAGCTCCTGTGACACAGCCAGCTAACAGCATGGCAGACGGAACTACGTCAGGGAAGTGGCCGAATCGCTGTGACTTGTGTGGCAAAGAGTTTCGCTATCCTGGCCAGCTCATTGCTCACACCCGAACTCACAGCGTCAATAAGTTATACAGACGTGACATATGTGGGAAGTCGTTTCGTCGGCAGAGCCATCTTAACGTCCACTACAATAGTCATTCGAGCGACAGGCCATACAAGTGTGAACAGTGTGGCAAATCGTTTGCTCGGAAGGGCGACCTTAAGACTCACGCTGTAGTCCGTTCTGAAGAGCCGCCATTCAGCTGTGACGTTTGTGGCAAGCTGTTCGGTTATCAGAGCAGACTTAATGTCCACTACAAAATCCACTCCGGCGAGAAGCCGTACGAGTGTGAACAGTGTGGTAAATCGTTTGCTGGGAAGGGCGCCCTGAAGCTTCACGCTGTAGTCCACTCTGGAGAGAAGCCATTCAGCTGTGACGTTTGTGGCAAACGGTTCCGTCGACAGGACCATCTCACTCGCCACTACAAACTCCACTCCGGCGAGAGGCCTTACAAGTGTGATCAGTGTGGTAAACCGTTTGCTCGGAAGGACGACCTTAAGACTCACGCTGTAGTCCATTCTGAAGAACCGCCATTCAGCTGTGAAGTTTGTGGCAAGGCGTTCATTCATCAGAGCAGACTTAATGTCCACTACAGAATCCATTCAGGCGAGAGACCTTGCAAATGTGATCAGTGTGGTAAATCGTTTGTTCAGCGGGACGCCCTGAATATTCACGCTGTAGTCCACTCTGGAGAGAAGCCGTTCAAGTGTGACGTTTGTGACAAGTCGTTCAGTTACAAGAAGGATTTGAATAGGCACTACAGACGCCATTCCGGCGAGAGGCCATACAAGTGTAAGCAGTGTGGTAAATCATTTGTTCAGCAGAGCAACCTGAAGCGTCACGCTATAGTCCACTCTGGAGAGAAGCCATTGAGCTGTGACGTTTGTGGCAAACGGTTCGGTCGACAGAACAATCTCACTCGCCACTACAAACTCCACTCCGGCGAGAGGCCATACAAGTGTGAACAGTGTGGTAAATTGTTTGCTCGGAAGAGCGCCCTGAAGCTTCACGCTGTAGTCCACTCTGGAGAGAAGCGATTCAGCTGTGAAGTTTGTGGCAAGGCGTTCATTCGTCAGAGCAGGCTTAATGTCCACTACATAATCCATTCAGGCGAGAGACCTTACAAATGTGATCAGTGTGGTAAATCGTTTGTTCAGCGGGGCGGCCTGAAGATTCACGCTGTAGTCCACTCTGGAGAGAAGCCGTTCAAGTGTGACGTTTGTGACAAGTCGTTCAGTTACAAGAACGTTTTTAATACGCACTACAGACTCCATACCGGCGAGAGGCCATACAAGTGTGATCAGTGTGGTAAATCGTTTGCTCGGAAGGACGACCTTAAGACTCACGCTGTAGTCCATTCTGAAGAACCGCCATTCAGCTGTGAAGTTTGTGGCAAGGCGTTCATTCATCAGAGCACACTTAATGTCCACTACAGAATCCATTCAGGCGAGAGACCTTACAAATGTGATCAGTGTGGTAAATCGTTTGTTCAGCGGGGCGTCCTGAAGATTCACGCTGTAGTCCACTCTGGAGAGAAGCCGTTCAAGTGTGACGTTTGTGACAAGTCGTTCAGTTACAAGAACGTTTTTAATAGGCACTACAGACGCCATACCGGCGAGAGGCCATACAAGTGTAAGCAGTGTGGTAAATCGTTTGTTCAGCAGAGCAACCTGAAGCGTCATGCTATAGTCCACTCTGGATAGAAGCCGTTCAGATGCGAAATTTGTGCGAGGGCGTTCAGTGCACAGGGCAATCTTAATATCCATTATCGTGTCCACTCTGGCGAGAGGCCATACAAATGCGAGCAGTGCGGTAAATCGTTTGTCTATAAGTCCCACATGACTATGCATTACCGGATTCATTCCGGAGAGATGCCGTAGAGGTGTGATCATTACGGCAATGTGTTGTTGAACCATTTCCAGCTGACCGCAGTGCAGGCTTCGTTATGGCGGAAGGACGCACAGTTGTGTGGTGTGTGGGAGGATGGTCCGTTGCCCGAGCATCTTGTGACGTCATACTGGCGGAAGGACGCACAGTTGTGTGGTGTGTGGGAGGATGGTCCGTTGCCCGAGCATCTTGTGACGTCATGACCAGTGCTGGCTAATACATTCATGATCTTCGCTGCAATGGCTCAATGTTCATATGTGGTTAGGATGTCGGGGATCATGGTTTTCGTAGAAAAGTAGTGTTGGGGTGATGTAAGTTGAAAAATATTTAAACACATCATAATTCTAACAATTTGGCACCAGGAGCACTACGATCCTATACATAATCCACGCATATTAACCTTTATCCTTGGGTGACATATGGCGACCTTCGTCAGTATACGCAAGGACTGAAAGTGGAACTAGCGCATGTGTAGTCCGTCGTAAAGTCGTGGGAGTCACCTCATTTATAGGTGAATGATGGTGAGTTGATGTTCAATGTGGCACACACATGCAGTTGAAACAAAGCACCAAGCATCGAATACCTGGCCACACCCATGGGTTGAGCTGTGCATGTATTTAGGAGTGCTCTTGCTCCCCCCCCCCCCTTGTGTTGGGTTTGCCCTCCGAATAATTTGAACTTTGAGCATAGGATCGTATGTGGTATCCCCTTGAATCCATTTGGGTTCGCCCGTTGCCTTCATGTATTTAGTGCCATCGGAGTCAGATTAAAAAGTTACCCTCTAAAAAGATTGATCTATCGTGTTTTTTTTTAAAAGAAAAAAATGTTTTTTGTTCAACTTTGACGCCGGGCAAGAATCAGGTTTGAAGGTAAAGCAAAACTGGCAACGGGTTTAGATGCATTGTGCTGTTGCTCACCTGGGCTATGAGTGGTAATTTTAGTTTGTATCGTTGATCTACCTTCGACTTAAACTTCCGGCGATTCGGAGTGAGACCACTCCGAATCGCCCACCACCCACTCCGAATCGCCCGCTTTCATTCAGGTTGGTTACTGGTGACCTTGGTCCCACCATGTCAGGGTTCTCGCACGTGCACACTCAGAAGCAATTTTGAGAACTGCACCTGAAATCGCTCCCATTAGCATATTCAAACGAGCGAAGCATCCACTCTGATAATTTCGTTACTCCAGTTTTAATAGAAGCCGATATCTTAGGGTGTGGCGGAATCCGCCCCCCCCCCCCCTCCAGTGCGCGTAATTTTCAGAGGCCCTCCAGGGCGCGTGCTAATATACAAACTGGCTTATTGGGTTTGAAACGTTGCAGAATGTGTCAAGTGCATCATGGAATAATACAATAAAATCAGCTTTCCGATGATCACATGAATGACACCACTTTGGGAGACCGGTCACTTGTTGCCCATTTTGTCCGCCCCTGGTATGAGAGCCCGGATGGTGGTATTGCATTGGTGAAAATTTCCCTCAGTGTATGTGGTAGACGAAATAAAAAGTTGTCATTGTGTAGGGGCCCGCGAAGCGGATCTGTGGCTCGGATCAGGGGCCCTTTGAACCAACTAAAAATTTGGGGGCCCGTCTTAACCAGGGCCCGCCTCGAACCGGGGCCCATTTGATTCAGGGGCCCGCATTGAACCAATAGCCCTCTTAGAACCAGG
The DNA here is from genome assembly GCA_034440615.1 of Ashinkailepas kermadecensis. Lineage (NCBI taxonomy): Eukaryota > Metazoa > Arthropoda > Thecostraca > Neolepadidae > Ashinkailepas > Ashinkailepas kermadecensis. The sequence continues at coordinate 80,838 of JAOTOM010002964.1, forward strand.
GGCCCGCTTCAACCTGGGGCCCTGTCTTGAACCAGGTGCTCTCTGGAACCAAGGGCCCGCTTCGAACCGGGCCCACTTTGATCCAGGGGCCCGCATTGAGCCAATTGAACATTGAACCAAAAGAGGATTCGGTGTTAAAGGTATGTTCGGTGTTGCATGTATACATATATTATATTATTTATCTAGGAGGAAGGGGCACGTAAAGGAAAAATGCTTTTATTTCTGCGAAGTTTTACAAACATAGGGTCCCGCTCGAAAGTAAGTGCATGTTTTCCGCAGACTTTTTAAAAACATGAGGGGGGCCCGCTCTCCAACCCTGCCCCCCCCCCCCCCGAAATGAAATCCTGGTTGCGCCACTGATGCTGGTGACGCCACCGCAGCTAGTCGCATTTGATGCGGATGCATGACGTCACATGCCGACTCCGGCGTCACGTGACGTCACATTGACACATTGGCACGGACGATGTTACGGCACGCGTCCAGAATATGCACCGTATACCCACGTGACACATCAATGATCTTCACGTGTTAACTACAGCTGTATAAACGGACAAACGCTAACGTTAACGGACAAACGCTGTTGACGTTGTTAATGTTAACGGACACACGCTGCCATTTCAACGGCAAAGAAACGTCAAGAACACCGCCACAAATGACGTCACAGTTCACTGATCCGACATGATCCGACTAGCTTTGCTGTCAAAGGATCGCAGATAATAGTCTGTTTTACAGCGGCAATTTGCTCCCCCGTCTAGTCGCTTTTCATCCTTCCAAGTCATTCCTTGCTTCAACTAAACATTCCAGACATGAACTAAAAAAGTACATCAAAGAACATTTATTATTAACAAAAATTGATTTCACTCAATTTTCTCAGCTTTTTCATTGGCAAAACTTGTTACTAGGTGGTGAGAATAAAACGATTTTATACTGATTGTTTTAGTATAATGTTCCTTAAACCATTTTATATTCCGAAACCTATATCCCAGTACGCGGCAGGCAACAAATCAGTCGGTGCACGAGCATCCTACTCGTGGGATGTGCTGTGATTATTTATTAGTTGTGCGGCGTGAGCATGTCGGCAGTATCAGGTATGGATTTATAAACTTGGTTGACATCGATTAAGTGTACTTTTGTTATCATGTTCTCTACGGTTGCTCAGGAAGTTGGCTTATAACCGCATCCTTCGCTAATTTAACCACAGCGCCAATTTGTCATCTGGCAGTCATCCGTCCGCTGCCAGATGCCGTAGAGCTGAGTGCAGTCTCGACGTAAATTAGAAAGCGTATTGCAATTTGCTGATATTCGTAAGTTTAATTCTACCTATTTCAGCAGCGTCCATAGTAAAACCTATTTCGTTATCAAAACTGATGTGAGAATTATATTTGCTGGTTGCTTTTAATTTATGCAGATTACTATGCCTGGTCTTCTCCCTCTATCTCGTTCCTGAGACCACGTGACCTGGGAGCATAGTTCCGCTGTAAAACCGACTAATGTATGGGGCATGCCAGCGGGGGTGGGCCGCCTGCCGCAGCAGGGCTGAAGAAGCCTTCGGGTGGTCACCGACCAGATGCAATTCTACGAGATTGGTCGTCAATCAGGTACGGGTCCAATGGGGAGGGGTGAAAGGGGCGGTCCTCCCTCGGGATTGGATAACATGAAATTTCGAAACATTATTTTTCATGATTACCCATTTTTGAAGATCTGATGGCCCTCCATCATTTCTAATAATATTTAGAATATTTGGTAGTATTAGCGGTACGCTCCTGATATACTATTGAGCTGGAAAAAGACCACTGCATGAGAATAGGTGCAAGAATACTAAAGAATGCCTCCATTTCTGCCCATTTGGAGACCAAACTACGGCAGTGGCATTGTAGGAATGTAGATATTTGTGAAAAATTAATGTTTGTCGGCACCTTTCTGTGCATGGCGTAGCTAAAATTGCAGCTCAGGCGGGCATGTGGGTTGGGAGCGGACGGCGGCGGTGGACCCGCCCGAGCCGTCCGGCCGACCAGTGACCTTGGACAGGCCATAGCGGCCGGCCACTGCCACGGCGATGCCCGCCGGCTGGGTTGAGTCGGTCGGGTCACGTGGGCGCCGGGCTTGGTCGGCGTTCCACCGAAGTGGTACGCATTTCCCCTGCTGCCGAATGGCTGCGGGGTCTGGCATTCCTTCTGGCTTGAGTCTGCAGAGCCGGAGTGGTCTGTGTGCTGGAAGCCAGGGTGTTTGTGGTCACTGTTGTGAGCTTTTTTCAGTGGAAGCCGGGAATCACGTCAGTTCAGAAGTGGTATTCACGCGCGGATTGGGGGAGCAATGGTGGCCGCTTGGGCGTAAGTTTTGGTGGTCGGGAAGGTGGCCTCGACAGTCCGCCGGGCCTGCAAAGGGCTTCCATGGAGTCAGCGAGGGGCATTGTTCGGCGCGGGTCATCAACGTTTGCATCAATCGAGGGAGCATCAGGGTCCAAGTCCGTGTTCGTGCGATGGTCGTCGGGTGTGGTCAGTGGAGGAATTCCGAGTCGGAGTCCGTTGGGTCAGTGTCCTTGCGTTTCTTCCCCATCGTGGGAAAAAACCCTACCTAACGTAATCTAAAGAAATGTGAAGGACACCGAAACGCAGGGAATGGAAATACGGCGACCAAGAAAATCGTGTTGGGCGACGGTTGTCACTCCTAAAAGCGAAAAAGGTGGAAAAAAGCGACGGCTGTCGCCCAACGAAAATAAAGAAACAAATAACTGCGAAACGAGCAGTTAATCGCGCCAGGTGACAACGCGGATTGATCGGTGATCGTCACACCACGAGGTATTACGAGGGTGACTGATCCTGAACAATCCGTGATGCAGTGTCGCGTCGTGTTGTGACGGCAACAGTGGCCGGGTGTTTAGGCGGCAAATATTGAGACTTTGACAGCCGCACCACGCTGCCCCCCCCCCGCCATCAGCACGCGTGGTCGTTGTGCGGGAACAGCGTGACCGGCCGCACTATGGGATGGTGACGTGGCCGGGCCGAAGCGGGCCGATGTCGCTCCGTTGTGCTACTCCTGTAGTCAGTGGCGTCGCCACGAAATTCTTCCAGGGGGGGCAATGTTCATAGGGGGCCTCCTGTTCCCCAAAAGGGGGCCACCACAGTTTAAAAAAAATTATTAAACAGAATATGCATGGGTGAATACGAACCTAACAAAATAATCCATCACAAAAAGAAAAAAAAACACATTCATTCAGGCACATCATACCTTTCTGTGTTACCATATATCATCAACAATGACATCCTCTATGGCAAGACAGACTTTTTTTTAAAGTTATCTTTATGAATTATATGAACTAGATTCTGTCTTCAGTTTTCGTTTGATTTGTATAATTCCATAAAGTAACTTCCAATACATTTCTTTAGCACTGCTGTTTTCCTTGGCACCTGTTCTATTCTGGGAAATATTTGGCAAATTAGTATTTGGCAAATTAGTTCCAGGAGGTCCTATGCTAGGGCCTCCTATTGCTTTTTAATCTCTTAGCATGGTTCCCGAATGGGAACATGATTTCATATTGATGTCTTGTTTGTTCTTGGCATGGTGCATCATTTACGCAAAACGCAATAGCAAGAATCATTTTTTCCGCTGAGAACTAAGCCATACCAGGGTATAAATAAGCAAATGTGGATAAATACGTCGGTGCCAAAACAAACCAATATCTTTATGCTTTATCGACGAGAAGAATCTTCCCACTGGCCTCTAGATTGTAGCGAGCTGGTGGGGCTCGTGCTGAGCATATCTGAAAGATATCTCCCATTGATCAACCCACTTCTATGTCCATCAAGTTTAACTGAATATAGCTAGGTTCATCACTACCGTTAGTAATTCCCACCAGCTTGATCTCATAAACAAGCTTAAACGATCATTTATCAGTCCTCGGACGACAATTTCGCGAATGCGACAACGAGAAGTAAATTGAATTGGTTTTCTGATCGTCATCTTAGGGATTTATTTCTTTCTTTGTTTTATAACATTTGGTGCTGGCTGCAAGGCACTTGGCACAGAAGCTAAGATAATAAATCCTCCGCGAGTAAATTCACGGCAATAACAAGCATTGAACAACAATGCATCAATGGCAATGCAACAATGAAAAAATGATAATGCATAAATAATGCAAAACCTTCGAATTCCACGCCTTCACGCCCATGGTTATCGCTGTGCTGTACCGTTTTGTAAATTGTGTCGTTGAGAAGGTACTGAAGCTGGGAAGCTCTAATCATGCAGGCTGTAATCACAGAAGACAACTTTGTAGGAAGAAAATACGTTTTAAAACATCGTTCCTCCCATTTAATATGGGGCATCGGTGTTGTTTTGTATGTTTGTGAGGGGGAATTTTCCCCCGAAATATTGACCTTGCTCCATGGGCGTAAGTTTTCCGATTTAGACCACTATTTTGTCAAAGGGTTACGATTTTAAATACAATAATTAGTGATCGACTGGATTATCCTGTGGAGGGGCCTAATCTATCACTATCGTTTCTGATTCGTCTGATTTCAACTCTAGCTCCCCCACCCTGTTCGAATGCATTATTTTGGTATCCCTTGACAAGTCACCTCGCACTGCTGAAATTACACCTACGCAAATCACTTTAAATTATAAAATTTCCCAATTTCTGACATTCCGGTTCATAGTGCCCGATCGCCACGACTCCAACGTTATTGCACGTGCACACCCATCTTGCGCATTCGGCGCATTCGCCACACTTCGTGCGATGCTACGGATTCTGCTGGGCCTCCTACGCTTTGCTAATTATTGCCACATGATAGACTTGTGCCATATCTGACGTGTTGAAATGCCTCGTATGGTCGTTCGCTGCGAAAATTCGATGAATTAAATTCGATCCTTAGTTCCCTACTTCCCATATTTTATGGTAAAGAAATGCGGATACCCGCCGAGCTTTGATTCACCTCATATCTTTAATTAAACATGCTTCCAGGTTGGCTACCGAACCGAGGCCCAGCCTAAGTGTACTTCTTTGAACCCGTTTCGTATTTCTTCGTCTACGGATGTGTCTTAGGGTTCCAATCCATTTTTGTTAGAGATCCAACGCATTTTCGAAATTACTGCTCGTATTAGGGTTTGTTGCTTTTCTGTGCACCGAATACTTTTTTTTAGTTGTCGGGACGCTTTCAAAGATCTCGATGTGTTTACTTAGTGCCCGGCATTTTTGTTCGTTTCGGACCATGTTCCTTGTTGCGGCCCCAGCCTCTTTTCAGGCCCTTGTGCAGTCATATGGTCCCTGTGTGCCTTGAGAGCTTCCGGTGTTTTTTTAAATGATGTTTTTTAGAGTTCCCGGTATATATAGTTATGGCTACAACACATGTTTTCGGGACCTGTCGCTTTTTGCGAGACTGCGCTTTGTAGGGCCAGTCGCATTCTCGGTCCTCGTTGTGCTCTTAGGGTCCCGCTGTGTTCATTTGGGGCTTCTGACGCACATTTGTGGTGTCCCGGTACGATTTCGGGGCTTTTTCTGGGTCCTGTCGCGACTTATCGCGTCCAGGCGCGTGGTTCCGGGACCCAACGCCAGTTATCTGGGCTCAACGCGATTTTGTGGATCTCTTCTGAATTTTCTTTAAATTCCGAATCCCGGCCTCATTTTTTCGAGTCTCTGGCGCCATGTTTTTGTATCTCACCTCGATTTTCTTCGAGCACCGGTATGCTTATCGATGCCGTACGCGATTTGTCAAGGCATCTGATGACATGTTCGGTGCTCCAGAACCATTGTCCTGACCTGGGCTTTTTTGGAATCCCTCATTATTTTGGAGGGCTCCGGCTTTATTTTTCGGATACCGATGCGACTTTGGGGGTACACACGGTGCCTATGTGGGGCCCTGACGCCAATTGTTGGCAGCCCCGACGTTAATTTTTTATGCCCAGACTAAATTTTTGGTACTACCGATGGGAATTGTGGGTCCGAGCGCGAAATTTCGTGGGACCGGTTCGAGTTTGCGGGGCGCGTTGTACCTAGCTGTGACCCCAACGTGATCTCGGCGGTTCCAGTTGCAGATTTTTGTGCCTCGGAGCGAGTTTTCTGGGGCCCGGCGTATTTACTAGGAGTCTCTATACGAATTCTGGTGGACCGACGCGAATTTGTGTGGCCCCAGCGCGACTTTTGGGGGCCTCGGCTCGATTCTTGGGAGCATATCCCTCTTAGGAGGGAGTGGGCATTTGTCCTTTTGATATGTCACTGCGGCCACCAAAGGACTTTTTTCAGCCGATGGCACCTTTCGGAGTATAAATGCCCTCCGGGCAATTTTTCCGGACCTGTTCTTAATTTTCCGGTGCTGGTGTCGATTCTATCGAGACTCGGTGTGAACTTTTGGACATCGAGCTCTATTTTCTTAAAGGTCCTTATGCGATATTTTTCGGTCCTGGTATGATTCTTCGGTTTCCAGGTGCGATTTTTTTCGGTGCCCTGACACGTTTTTTTCCAGTGCCCAACGGGTTTTGGGGGGACTTTGACCCGATTTTTTTTTTGTGGAGCAGAGTGACATTCCGGTTGATGATTGATTTTTTGGGGCAGCTATAACCTTTTGGGTCCAGGCGCGACCTTTTTGGTGTCCAGTGAGATTTTCAAGGGCTGCGACGCGACTTTTTTTATAGTCCAGTGTAATCTTTTATGTCCCGACGTCACTTGCTTCGATCCCTAGCTCGAGTTTTAGCGACCTAGACACTTTGTGGGTGTCCAATACGTTTTTGATGCTTTTGGTGTCGTTGTTGGGGCCCCAGAGCGATTATCCATGTCCGGATTGTTTTTCGTTGCCCCGGCTTCATTTGCGTCCCAATGATACTGTTGGGGAACGGTACTACCTATCGTGCCCCTAGCGTGATTTTCATGGTCCGAGCGTGAATTTTTGGTACCCCTAGGCTCAGCGTGATATTCAGGGGCCTCGGCCGGATCTTTTTGGGCCCATATCGTGATTTTCAAGTACCCCGGTACGATTCCTGGCATTTCAGGGGCTTCTTGCAAATTATAGACCTCCTCTCGCGTCTTAAGGGTCTCGCCTCATTTCCTGGAGCCTTTTTACCGGCTTTTGGACGTCTTCTCGTGCATCCTACCCTCCTCCATATTCAATGGTCCTCCTCTCCCGTTTTGGAGGGCCTCCTCCCACATCCTAAGGCCCCTTTAACGTGGCATGGAGCTTCCTCTCATGTTCCAGGGGCATCCTCTGCCAAATTAGGGGCCTCCTGCCACGCCTCGTGGGCCTCCTTTGTCCTCGCAAAGCTTACCCGTCTTGAGGATCTTCAATCTGGAAACCTCGCCTCCTTCCATACCTGCTACCTGCCACTCTCATACCTGCTACCTGCCTTCTCTCATACCTGCTACCTACCACTCCCATGTTAAGGGCCTTCTCTCATTTACTGGGAATTCCATCCGGTCGTCGGGGCTTCATTCGGCCCTGGAAACCTCCTACTCGATCTCGAGGGACTCCTCTCGAGTCCGGCAGGGACCTCCTTTTCTCTTCTAGAGGCTTTCTTTTTCAAATTAGGGGCCTCCTCTCACGTCTTCGGAGCCTCCTGTTCTGCGTTTTGATTATATCTTTGCCCATTTTAAGGGTGGCCTCTTATCTCCTGGTGGATTCCTGTTCTCTCTCAGGTACCTCCTCTCCCAAATTACAAGCAACCTTTCCTATCTCAGTTACCTTGTCATTTCCTGGGGACCCTCTTACCGGTCTTGAAGCCTTCTTTCTCGCCTGGGAGGCATCCCTCTTATCTAATTGCCATTCTCTCATATTTTACGGGCTTCCTCGTTTATCATAGGGTCTCATTTCCAATCTTATATCGCCCTCTTCAGAATTAGGGGCTTCCTGCCACTTTTTAGGATCATCCTTTTCGATCTTGGTGGAACCTTACCCGTTTTAGGGACTGCTTTTGCGTCTCCGAAACCTCATCTCATATCCACTTGCTTTATATTCCGTCTTTGGGCCTCCACTCATTTTCTGAGGTCTCCCTTCCCGTATTGGGCCACCTTTGCAATCCTGGGGCCTCCTTTGCAATCCTGAGGTCTTCTTTGCAATCCTTGAGGCCTCCTTTGCAATCCTGGGGACTTCCTGTTCATTCCTGGGGGCCTCCTGTGCAATCCTGAAGTCCTCCTTTGCAATCCTGGGGGCCTCCTTTGCAATCCTGGGGCCTCCTTTGCAATATTGGGGACCTCCTTTTCAATCCTGAGTTCCTCCTTTGTAATCCTGGAGGCCTCCTTTACAATCTTGGGGGCCTCCTTTGCAATCCTGGGGGGCCTCCTTTGTAATACTGGAGGCCTCCTTTGCGTTCCTGGGGGCCTCCTTTTTTTTTTTTTTTTTTTTTTTTTTTATTCCCCTACCTATTAATAGGTAGGCAGGAGTGCCCTTCCATACCCGTGCGACCTAATTACGTTAAATTCCAGGGATGAGAAGTAGGTCATGGTAAGCAAGTCAAGTTAGGTCACACCACTCCCCGCTCCTGTTTCTTGCTGGACAGATCCTGCCACCAGATATTAGTAAAAGATGTTCCTGAAGCCCTCTCAGATAATTAGCAATGCTAGTAACGTCTTCGAGGGCTCCAGAAAAAAGCTGCTATAGGTGTTAATGGGGAAATAATATAAAATCACTAATCTTGCACGTACATCTCCTAAACTATTACTACACTAAGGAGAAAGGAGAAAGGACAAACAAAGTATGAAGAAAGAAGAATGAAAAAAACATGATACTTAACGAATATATCCGAATAAGACAACAAGATCACCATGCATAGCACAACCTTATCACCGACATTCATTGGACAAGTTCATATTTTCTAGTAATGTTTTGCCTGATGTGTTTTTTCAAAATGAATTTACTTCTAGGTACATCTTCAATTCTATGGAAGTGAGAGCAGATTATTTTATTCCAGGCTTTTGGTGCAATAAAGGGTAATGAAAACATCCTGTAATTGATATCAGAAAAGGGTATTTGAAAGTGTTGTCTAACTCTGAGGCCACCTTCTTGATGAAGTTGAAACATATCAGAAAGAGGTGCTGGTAATGAGTGATTTAGAAAACCTAGCATGATGTAAATGCATTGTTCATCAATTATGTCCAGAAACTTAAGAACTCTATGCTTGATAAACAATTCATTTGTATGGTATAAGTAAGGTTTCTTGTCAACAATCCTAATAACACGCTTCTGCAACTTAATAATCTTGTCAAGCTTAGAGTGGTAAGTACTTCCCCAGACAGCAGCACAGTAATTTAGATATGGCAGTATTAGAGAATTATACAGCCATGGTTTAATTGGATTCTTTCTTCTACTGGGTGTAAAAGTTTTAGATAATTTTGTAATACCTGTTTCATATGCCTTAATAAGTTTGTTGCATGCTTGATTAGCATCAGTTTCATCTTGAAAGCCTTCCAAGTTGCTGATGAGGTGATCATTTAATTCACTGATTTTATGTTTATCAAAGACTGTCACTGAATGTCTTGATATATTTGAACTTTCAATTAATGACAGATTAAGAAAAACTGGAAAATGATCTGATAAATCATGAAGTAGTATTCCTGAATTGTTAAAGACATTAACATCATTGATAAATATATTATCCAAAAGGGCATCTGATTCATTACAAATACGGGTTGCTTTTAAGATGGTTGGGAAAAATCCATAAGAATTGAACAAATTCATAAAATTAAGTGTAGGTTTATCAGAGTGATATTTCAAAAGATTGTAATTGAAGTCCCCTGCTATGACACATGTACATTTGGTGTTTTCCAATGAGTCAAGTATTTTTTCCAAATAGTCCATAAATATAGTGTGGCTCAGACTTGGAGGTCTATACATTTCCCCAACTAGGAATCTTTTCGCTGGTACACCCAACTTCATTTTGAATTCCAGAAAACTTGTCTCAAAATGATCACTCTCCAGGTCTTTTCTTTCCCTAGCCTCATATCTATTACTTACATATATTGCTGTACCTCCACCTTCGCCTTCTTTTCTACTAGATGAAAAGAGATTATAATTTTGTAGACTAAAGTATTGTTCTAAATCTTTCTTCAACCATGTCTCTGATACACAAATAACTGACCAATCAACTTTAGAGCTTGCTAGAAAATTAACAACTTCATCAAATTTATTCTTCAGGGATCTTGCATTGATATGAAGTACTGAGAATCCAGCATTACAGTTAAGTGGTTGAGGTAGGGTATAATATGTACATTGTGACAATATAAGTTCATGAGGAGGGTACTTATCATTCAAATCATTCCCTAGTAATTCCAATGTAGCTCCCTCAAGTTTGAACCTGCTCATTACTCAGATAAAGAGCCAACTGGAAATGGTGATTATATCTGGAAATGTAGAACTTGGAATAATAATTGTGCATGGACATTGAACTGGGAACACACAAAAGAGGGACCATCAATGATCGGAAAGCAAAATGGAAAAAGGAAATTAGGGAGGTAAAGTTCACACCATCAAGAAGCATAGTTTGAAAAATAAATATAGATAGTTGTATGCCTAGATGAGATGATAGAGGAGCAAGGATTCTATTGCAAGTGAAAGGAACACTTGCCAATACCATGTGTGGGAAGTTATCAAACATCCCTGCAGCAGTAAACTTTTAGCAACACCAGTTGTCTGTGATACCCCCTCCCTCTCCCAGGCAGCAATTTACAATTTAAGGACAATAATATCACCAGGTTACATGCCCTCTCATATGCCAACATGATAGTAGATTGACACATGTTCAATGTTCAAAATAAATAAATAGATCCAGATTGAATTGATTATAAGTAAATTGGCATAATAGTTGCCTTCTGTAGTGTTAATCTGCCAAGAACATCAATTCTGATGATCCTGCATTCAGAAAGAATAAGCATTAACTAATCGCTTGAGTGTTAACTAAAGGCCATTGTACTAATGTTTGTTCAAACTGTGATTTTGCAATGACCTTTACTTTAAGTTAATTTTAGATTAAATTTTTGTCATGTTAAGGTTCACATTACTAAGATCTTCCTGGTGATCAGGGGACCAGGGAGCAGCATTGCCAAGGTTTTTCATGGCCAATCATCCTTCATAACATACTGTACAGCCGAATTGTTGTGATATATGCATGCTATCCCAATCTCGTACAATCCTTGCCTCAAGTCAATGCAAGCTTGACACAATATGATCAGAATTCATCAAATTGATGATGCTTTGAATTTTAAAAAAAGTGCACAAGTTTATCAGCTCCCAGTGTCCAGATTAAAATATTAAAGCTGGTGCTTTTTCAGCAACCCACATACATGCATACACACATTCACTCGACTTGTATCGAAGTTGGTCCAATAGCACAATGGCAGACCAATCCGGTACCAGCCTGGGGGCTTGATCAAGTGAAATATCACATTAATTACCCAAAAGTATCAAGTCAAGCAAGCATTAAAAACTTGTACCAGTGAGGATGTAACACATCACTGTTAGCATCTGGGTAGCAGTGTATGGCTGCGTTCACACCAAACTATGCTGCCTTATTGATGGTACAGCATTCACAGCATGCTTCTCTGCCTCTCCAATATCACAATACAATCCAATTATTACCAGTACCTTTCATCAATGTGCCACTGTCCACCTCAGTGCCAGGCAACATTGAAATAAATGTCATAAAAGCATATCGCCCAATACTCTGACCATGACTAGCTGCTCTACCTGGCCCCGACTCCAGGATAGCTTAGTTGCTGTGATAAATGCATCTGATTAAAATTAGCATTATATGTGACATGTACACAAAAACTGTGTCATTCTTGAAGACATTTTGAATCAAGAGATAATATATTTATCTATTGAATATTGGTTTTGATTTACGGTTAGTTTCATCTTGCATGAATAATTAGTATTGATTTTGTGCAAAATAACAGGAGGCATGTCATCCTATATTGTGCAAGTTCCTGGCATTCAATTTATCGTAGATTTAACACCATCATGAATTCAAAACCTCATACAGAGCTGCCCCAGGGAGGGAGGGGAAACTATTTACATTTGATGACAATGGGTACCTGTGTTAGAAAAGTAGCTGGCTGTGTTTGTATTGCTATAAGTGATATTTAGAAGCAACAGTTGATTATACTAATATGAAAAAAAAAAAAATCAGTGTAACTGCTGCTTAAATTTCTGTTCAAATCATGTAGTGGATACTCTGATGGAATTATTTTTGATTCTATAACTAGCTGTTCACTTAGGAAGGCCTGCAATAGGTAGTTAGGTGCCTGGGTAAACTGCACTACTCAGGAGGCAGGTAATGGGTCTGGTGCTTGGTAGTTGGTATTGAGCCAGGTACTAGTTAAATAGGTAATTAGATACTAGATCTTTGATGCAATGTTTGCACAATACATATTGAGGTTAAAAAAATATGCACATGCCTATATAGGTAAGTGCACCTACCCAGGCATATACCCACCTAGGTGCACACATATGCATATATATATAATGGAATACAGATTCAGGAATTATATCCCTAATCCAATGCCCACAATCTAACCTAGTTATCTAAGATGTCAACCACCATCAACTTTGTCTAAATTCCAGTACCCTGCCCCATAATACTGATATTTCAGCATTCTTGTCCTGACTGCTACTTATTCCTATTTTTTGTTCCTGGATTTGCCTCTCTGGCTAGGTATTCTCCTGGAAGATTGGTTTTCAGTTGAGGCAGGTGAATCTGAGTCATCACTGATGTCAGTGGGATGACAAGAGTGAACTGGACTCTTATGTTTACTGGAAGCTCCCTTTGCCTTTTTGCTTGTTTTTTTGTGTTTCTAGATGTTTGCATAAGGACTAGCGGCGTCCTTTGCAATCCTGGAGCCTCCTTTGTAATCCTGGAGGCCTCCTTTGCATTCCTGGGGCCTCCTTTGCATTTCTGGAGGCCTCCTTTGCATTCCTGGGGGCCTCCTTTGCAATCCTGGGGGTCTTCTTTACAATCATTGGGGCCTCCTTTGCATTCCTGGGGGACTCCTTTGCAATCCTGGAGTCCTCCTTTGCATTCCTGGGGGCCTCGTTTGCAATCCTTGGGGCCTCCTTTGCATTCCTGAGGGCCTCCTTTGCAATCCTGAAGTCCTCATTTGCGATCCTGTGGGCCTCCTTTGCATTCATGGGGGCCTCCTTTGCATTTCTGGAGGCCTCCTTTGCTATCTTGGGGGCCTCCTTTGCAATCCTGGGGCCTCCTTTGTAATACTGGAGTCCTCCTTTGCAATCCTGGGGGCCTCTTTTGCAACCCTGGGGCCTTCTTTGTAATCTTGGAGGCTTTTTTTGCAATACTGGGGCCTCCTTTGCATTCCCGGGGGCCTCCTTTGCAATCCTGGGCCCTCCTTTGTAATCCTGGGGGCCTCCTTTGCATTCCTGAGGGCCTCCTTTGCAATCCTGAAGTCCTCCTTTGCGATCCTGGGGGCCTCCTTTGCATTCCTGGGGCCCTCCTTTGCATTTCTGGAGGCCTCCTTTGCTATCTTGGGGGCCTCCTTTGCAATTCTTGGGCCTCCTTTGTAATCCTGGGGGCCTCCTTTGCAATTCTGGGGGCCTCCTTTGCATTCCTGGGGGCCTCCTTTGCAATCCTGGAGTCCTTTGCGATCCTGGAGGCCTCTTTTGCAATTCTGGGGGCATCCTTTTCAATACTGGGGCCTCCTTTGTAATCCTGGGGGCCTCCTTTGTAATCCTGGGGCCTCCTATCCTCTCCTAGGTGACTCCTTTTTCAAATTAGGGGCCTCCTCTCACGTCTTGGAGGCTTCCTCTCATGTCTCGTCGGCCTCCTAGCTCACTTATTTTGCTGTGCATTCCCGGATAGGGGCCTCCTGAAATTTCAGGGGGGGGCGGCGTCCCCCCAGTCTCACGGCATGGGGGGCGACTGTGTCCCCCCCCCCCCCCGGTGGCGACGCCCTTGCCTGTAGTCACCCTCGGCTGATATTTCCGGCGGCGGCGCGAGTGCCAAGCCACTGCCACATAATCTTCAGCAGCCGGAAGCTGGCGAGAAGCGACGGCGGAGGCGTGCGCGCGGCCTCTCGCAATTGTAGTATCCACTGTCGTTGGTAGATGGTACCACCGTCGCCCTGGTCAGCTGCCGCGTCCCCGAGTGCGGCACCTTGCATGGCCGGGGCCAATTAATTTACGTGATGTAGAACAGTCCAAGAAACCACCAGGAGCGTCAGCGCAGGTGTCTCAGCGTCTTAGCAAGGTAAGCTTCACAAGTAAGGCGGACATTCCACTCCCCAGCCGACAGCGGGCTGGTAGCGGCCGACATCGGCCCGACGCAGGGCCGACATGGGGCTGCTGTCGGCATGTTCATTGGGACCCCTCTATGGAGGGGTAGCCCCGCCCCCCCGGTTTGGGCAGGATATATCCTGCCCAAACTTATCGCGTACCCGGTTTGTACCCCAAATTTCGAAACCGTGGCTACACCCATGAAATCACAGACATGCCCACCTCAGATGAACGTTGCTCGATGATCCCTGAAATGGGCTTAAACTAAGCATGGTGACTTAAAGGGAAACCTTTGCATCTGGCAACAGTGGTACCCGCTGTGATCTCCTGCACTTTTAGTAGTAAGTTAGGCTGCGTTCTTTGTCACGTTCCGTCCAGGAATGCCGTGGACTCTGACGTCATGTGTCGTTCTTTGTCCATTCCTCACGAATTCCGCGGCCAGATTTCATGGATTCTGCGGGAACCCACGGATTGAAAACAGCTGTCCAGCCCCGTTCTGTGCGGTTTCTTCCAAGATGGCGACGCACATTGGAAATGATGTGCGGGCGAAGGAAGACATTGCAAATTCGCAAGTAATGTTGTAGAGTGGATTACGATTGGGCTAGATTGTGCGAAGATGTCACTAATTAATGCCATGTTACCACCGGCGAGGGTTTTCCGTTGCAGCGTGGCCAAATTATCAACTGTTGAGGTGAAACAACAGTAAGCTAGACACTACCTTTAGAAACTTCTGTTTCTGATTATTTGCATCTCCACCTAGTAAACATGCCGATGTTGACCCGCTGTCCGCACGTGTCGGGGCGAGCTCGACATCTCGTAAACGGTATGCCGACATCGGACCGCTCTCGGCCCGACATCGGCATACTGATCTGGAATATCAACATATGTCGGGTTGAATTCGGCATATCAATAGCGGCCGGCTGACGTCGGGCCGTTGTCAGACATCCCACTCCCCAGCCGACAGCGGGCCCCAAGCGTCCTGACAGCAGCCTGGCAGCGGTCCCACGTTGGCTGGGTTTCGGCTGCATATCGGCTTGAAGCGTATTTGATGGCATGTTTTATCATTTTATCTTTTTCCATTGACGTTTTGCGTTATTTAGTGTTTTTCATAATTCGAGTTTCTCTTTTATCATTGAACCATGTATTGACGCGAGTGCTGAAAAGCCATGAATATGGAGAACTCAATATACGACTATGACTATGACTATGACTATGCTTGGCGGACATTCCACTCCTCAGCCGACAGCGGGCCACTGACGTCCAGATAGCGGAACGACGTCGGTCCGCTGTCGGCATGTTCACTGTGCAATGACCAATGCAAATTTCATCCCTGCCCTGGACATGTCTGATATTCACCTACGTAGAACACGAACCATCTCAGAGTCAGAATAGTTTCGCATTCTTATCCTTTTTATTATTGACACCATGAGCATTAAATTAGGCATTAGTGGCCAATAACAATACGATCATAGTTGGGAGCTTTGTATAATTACTAGTGTTGCCAACAAGTGATTCAACTACATTGCTTTAATGTAACAGCATGCAATGAATGCTAATCATACAAATTAGTAGGAAGGTTTGCGAACAGCGACACAAATGGCTCACATAAGTAATCCGGCGCGAAGTTTCACAGAACCTTCCGTGGCTCAGTCCACGAAATATGCAACGTCACAGTCCACGGAATCCGCGGAATGAAAGAGACAAAGAACGCACCATTAGTCCCAGTCAAGCGCTTTGGTACCTACCTATTCGTTCATCACCAATATACCTACCTCGCCTAGATATCGAATGGCCCTGGGAATATAGAATGGTAATTAAACCTTTGGTATTACCGGTACGTATCGCCTTGGTATTACCCCTATATGACAACGAACAAATTTGTTGCGCGGTTATGAACAAATTGCGTCACATTCGTCCCTTAGTTCTTCGTGAATGATTCCTGGGAGAAGCAGGCCAACTATTCAGTACTAGAATTTGTGGAGTTCAATGATAAACTGTATTTTGGTTATCTCCTTTATAATTTTTTGTTGCGTCCAACAATTTGGAGCCAACCTGAACTTCATAGTATGTCGGAATGTGTGTGGTTCAATGTGATATATTATTCCTAGGCACCAGGGGCGCAGCCAGGATTTTCTTTACGGGGGCCGAACCAAAAAGAGCCATGAGGCAGTAACAGCTTTGGTCGCGCCGAAAATTTATGGTTCTGGTTCTACAAACGTGCGACTCTGGGCCCAATGCCACCCTTCGGTGGCATTGGGCCCTGAAGGTCATGCTGGCGATTGAAAAAAAAAACATGACCCCCGAAAAATAAAGCTTTCGGCCCCCGAAAAAAATTGCGCCGGAACTCCAAAAATCACACCGGAACACCGGAACACCGGAACACCGGAACACCGGAACAAGATGAAATTGTCCACGCACCGACTCGACCTGCTCAGCCAAGGTGGGAGATGCTCAGCCAAGGTGGGGAGATCCTGCAGGCAGCAGGCGTTCTGGCCAATAAGCTAACCGGGCGCCGGGCGGCCTTGTTTTCGCTATATTGCATTATATTCATTACAAATAATATCATCGAACAGGGGGGCAGGAGGGTGAAATCTGGTGACATAGATGGTATGTAGTATTGCTGCGTGCCCCTTTCATATGAAAATTAAGTAGTCACAATTATTATGACAAATGAAACCAAAATGGGCCCATTTGAAACTTACTGGTTGATATCCGGTAAGCTGTGCGAAATGGGGGTGGGTAGGTTGACCTTGAAGTCCGTTTCCTCCACCATACACAAGTCTAAGGTGCGCCATTGCTGGGTGCAAGATAGCTGGGTGTGCGCAAGGCGATATATACCGGCGATATATCGCCGGTGCAGGTTGGACCCATGACGGAGCAGAAATCAGACTTAAACTGGTCTATCACCGCCATCCACCAGTCTGTGGCACGTAGAGCCGGCCGTGATCGATGGTGGTGAGCCAAGAGTTGGACACAGTTGTCAGGAGCGCCTCCGGTGCTTCAGACGTCGGATAGCCAAGCGCCGTATTAGCACACCTCATTTTGCAGACGACGAACCCGGCAACGAAGGCAGGGCCGTCATGTTCCAGTCCCATCACAATCTTTCTGTTCCATCACAATTTTTCTCGTAGATGTAGCATTCATATATCAATATCTTCCTTGCTCTCACTTTTTCCATCATATTGATGAATGTTTTGAAACATGTCAATGGGATGGGACATATTTGCACAAACCATACCCACCACTGGACAAAAAAGTTTTATTTTTATTTTCTTTTTGTTTCTTTTTATTCAAACAGTTCTGGGTAGGTCAGATAAGGTAAGGCTTTTTCTTAATTTGGACATTTTTTAGTAAAAAAAAGCTTGCAAATTTCCCATTAAAAAATAATAATTTGCCCTTTTGCATGGATCAGATAAATATGTACTTTACCATTCAGGCTAAGTTAGGTAAGGTTAGCTTTTGTTTTTAATTTGAACACTTTTTTAAAAGAAAAAAATGCTTCTATATTTTTCCATAAAAAAAAATAATTTGCTTTCTTGCATGGATGGCTAGCAGGGGCGTCGATTTGTATCCTTTTGCGGGGGCCATGGCCCCCAATGCTGATCTTGGCCCCCCAATGTTGACTTGGGCCCCCAATAACCCATGCTATTTTTATGCTGATAAAAAAGCTAAAGGAAAAAAGAAGAAAAACACTGTGTTAGCACATAGAAAACTTAGTTGATGTTAACCAGCACATTTTGTACTGAAAAAGAACAGATTTGGATTAGATAGTGAACTGAGTATCCAACTTTTGCTACACAATTCAAAATTATGTGCAAAAAAACAACAAAATAGCTAGATTTCCCTCCACTGTGGAAGGAAAACTTACAGCATACAATGTTAAGATTCGATGATGATGCATTTTAAACCAGATTGTCTTTTTTAATGTTAAGCCACAAAACAACAATTGGATTGTCATACTGATGTTTGTACATGCCACCAATGGCAAAACGACATGCATATGAGCTTAAACAGGAAAAAATCCATTCTTAATTTCCAGTCATTGTCAAACTTGCATTGTCCAGTGAACACAATGACAATCGTCATTGAGATTGTGGATATGCAAACTATAATTATCTTCAGAAGCCCACCTATCACACCATCAGCTTGATATTTACCTAGGTACCTACCTACATGCCCAATGACAATGCATGCATTAAATATTGATGTGGGGAAAAACGAGAGCCATGTGTGGACAAATCTGCCAGCTTGATACCATGACAGAGAAAAGTCAGCAAGAAGCTGCATGGCCACTGCATTATAATTGGTATTCCTAAAAGAATAAAAAAGAAAGCTGTGGCTCACATGACTTTTAAGCAAACCTTACAGTCATACACGACCAATGCTATAGGAAATAGCCTTGACAAGACCAATGTCTCGTACGCCGCAAAAACACCATTATTTAACGCCGCAAAAATACCATTATTTTCAAAGTACACCAAAGTTCTCGCATTCAACCTTGATGACGTCACAGGTTTTTATTCGTATATTGCAGAAATTGGAAGCATCAGGCAAGTTTCAATTTCATTGCACATGGGTGGGGAGTGATTTTTTTTAGGCGTACCGGACCACAGAGGTCATTTGCGCCACCTTTGAAGCGGGTACGTTATATGTCTGACTATAAAAGCGGGTGTTTGCGATCAAGGTGCAGGCATGTGGACGTTTACGTAAAGGGAATTTTACGTTATAGTTTGCGTGATATTTTAGGCGCTGAAGGCGGGGCTAGGATGGGGACATCCCCTAATGTCTAGATGGCAGGGGCGTCGATTTGTATCCTTTTGTGGGGGCCAGGGCCCCACTAATGTTGATCTTGGCCCCCCAATGTTGATTTGGGCCTCCCCAATAACATATGCTATTTTTATGCTGATAAAAAGTTGAAGGAAAAAAGAAGGAAAACACCATGCTAGGTACATAGAAAATGTAGTTGATGTTAACCGGCACATTTTGTAATGAAAAAAAAACAGATTTGGGTTAGATAGTGGACTGATTCTCCACCTTTTGCTACAAAATTCAAAATGGTGTGCACAAAAACCAATTGTCATTGTCAAACTTGCATACAATCCAGTCCCGTGAACAACAATCAGTTATCATTGAGAGTGTGGATATACGAACTATAATTAACCTCAACAGCCCACTCATCACACTATCGCTTGATATTTACCTGGTACCTAGGCACCTAGGTACATGCTACAGAAAGACTTAGAAGAGCTTGTGAAGTGGTCCAAAAAATGGCAGATGAAATAAAATTTTGATAAGTGCAAAATCATGCATGTATGCAGGGGCGTCGATTTGTATCCTTTTGTGGGGGCTATGGCCCCACCAATGTTGATCTTGCCCCCCCCAATGTTGATTTGGGCCCCCCAATAACCTATGCTATTTTATGCTGATAAGAAAGCTAAAGGGGAAAAATGAAAAAACCCATGCTAAGTAGAAACATTGATGTTAACCAGCACATTTTGTACTGAATAGCAACAGATTTGGATTAGATAGTGGACGGACTCTCCACCTTTTGCTGAAAAATGTAAAATTGTGGGCAAAAACAAACAAAATAGCTGGAATTCCCTCCACTGTGGAAGTACAGCTTACATCTTTCTGGGTTGGTTGGTTGGTTATTTGGGTTTACGGCCGCATTGACTGCGTTGGTCATACAGCGCCCATACAACTTTTCTTGTTCCCACCTTAAAGCACAATAATACCCAAAAGTTTCCGAAAAAATTTACAACCATGTTCACAAAAAATTATAATTTGTTATTCAAAATCAGCTTAGGTTAGGTTAGGCTCGGTTAGGTTTCTTTTTAAGGTTGAGAATTTTCAGAAAATAAATTAAGTGACATTTTAATTTGGTTGAATTTTTTGTTCTCAAGATATAGGTTAGGGTAGGCTAGGTTAGGTTTTGTTGCATTAAAAAAAAACATTTATGTTTATGCTATGTTACCGAACTCAAAGCCTTTTTGGCATTATTTTGCTCACAACCTGAAAAGTAAGCACAGAAAATAAGTGGTTCCAATCATCTTAGTCACCTTCATAAACATGGTATTCTGCATATTTTTTTTTTTAAGGGAAAAAAGGATATCTTAGACCGCAAGGTTACCAAATAATTTGCTATTTTTGGGGGAAACTTTGTTGGAATTTTTTTTTAAAGTTTTCCAACTTGAAAAACCTAAACTAACCTAACTTAACCAAACCTAACCCATTTGCTTGCTATATGGAGGCAAATGTGTGTACAAACTTGTCTTGTTACCACCTTAACACGCGCACTGGAGGGGGGGCGAAATCCGCCCACCCCTCCGGTTTTTCGCAAATAACTGCAGATTTTACCGGTGGATATACGCGATTTTCGGTGTACCTGCTGACAAATGAACGGCGCGTCGTTTAAAGCAAGAAAAATGGAAATCGCCCGAAAATTTTCCGAGTTAGGGGCCACTAAAGTCAAAAAATGTTACAGCGCCAGACCACAAAAATCGGCGCAGATGCGCTCCCAGTATACTGACAAAAGGGAAGTGTTCTAGGCAACACTAGGGACTTGTTTGATGCATATTGAGATGCTGTATAGTTTCAAGGTCATGTTAGGTGACCAAGGTCAAGTCAGGTCAAGTTCATGACAAATTAATGGAACCAAACTTGATCAACTGGAATGTTGCCATAAATGCACTACTGGTTGTCATTTGTAATGTTTGTCATTGCGTTTCCATACTTTATTCATGTACTTCACTCCCTTCTTCACGAAGCCGATTGCTCCGAGCTGCCCGACGGAGCAGTCGGGCGGGCGGCCGGTTCCGGTAACTGGAACAGGTAACTGACCTGATAAAGTGGTGCTATATAGGTGACCTGAGGTCAAATGTTGGGTCTAGCATCTGCATTGCATCATTAGTAATGTCCAAAACAGCATTGATGCCCATTTTTGAGCATTTAAACACAATCACAGCAATCCCTAACGATGACAACCGAAGCCACGCAAAACCGGAAAATTTTGCCAATCTGACCTCATTTGACCTTGAAGATATTGACCTAGGGTCACGAAAATTGCACACAATAGAGTTCACTACCGTGCCCATCCACCCTGCGAATTTCGTTCCTCCAGCTGTACTAGGAGCCGAGATCTTAGGGGGCGGAATCCGCCCCCTCCAGTGCGCGTAATTCTCAGAGGCCCTCCAGGGCGCGTGTTAAACCACAATAATACCGATTTGGCTAGGTTAGGCTAGTTTAGTTGTTTACCTTGGAAAAATTGTTTAATCATTTTCAAAAATAAAATAAAATCGGAAATCTTCCTTCAAAAGCAGTTGACATTAGGTTCGGGTAAGTTGGGTTCGGTTGTTCAATTTATAAAATTTTCAGAATATATATTGCTTAATTTTTGTTCCTTTTTTTTTTTCTCCAAAGCAGGGGTATCGATTTGTATCGATAGACACTAGCGCGTATTAAATGTCACAAATCGTGATGGGCGTTCCTCAGAACATCCAAAATCGTAACATCCAAAGAAAAATTACAGTTACAGAAATTCCAGCGCCTAAAGTCTAAATTTGAGGCTACGGTGACAAATGTGACGGAGGTAAGACATTTGTGGTGCAATTGCGCGCAGTGTTTAATCCGGAGGCCAATCTCATGTGACGTCGTACTGATTCGTTTTTTGTACTTCGCACATTCTGATGTATTTTATCTGCGGATTGGTGTGATTTTAAATAGTGAATAAATAGCTTGCTGATATTTAAGTCCCAAAGGAACAGTAGTTGAAGAAGTTGGCAGGTAAGCTTGAAAAAGTCCGAGTCCATGCTTTTTTTTCTGATTTGTGCTCAGGGTTTCCATGTTAATATCACATAACTACCACGTTTGTCTTCAAGAAGAGCTGTTTTTAGTTTACTTTTATTAATATTTTCATTCTACTGCTCTTAGTGCCCTTTCTGCCCAGGATTGGGGCACCTAGTGTTGCATTTCCGTCCAGGGGTTGGCACACCTTTTGGTAAATTTACAGCTTAAGTTAATTTCTGATTAATTTTTTTCCATGCAATGTTTAGGAATGTGATGAACATGATGTTAATGCTCATTTTGGTAAATTTATGTTTTAAGGTGTTTTATGAATTCGTGGAATGTATCATTTCAATGCAATGTTTATGAATGTGACTCAGATGATGGGACCACTCATTTTCTATACAAATGCCTACATTTCAGGTTGTGAGCAAAATAACACCAACAAAAACTTTGAATTGGGTGACATAGGGTAAAGTATTTTTTTTTAAATAAAATAAATGCAACATAACCTAACCTAACCTAGCTTAACCTCCCCTTGGAGAAAAACAAAACCAAAACATCAAGTTGTAAAAATTTCAAGCAATGAATTTTTTTTACAATTAAAAAATGTAACCCAACTTAACTTAATCTAACATAAGCTGCCTTTAAAGAAAAAAGATCTATTTCTTTCAAATTTTGGAACAATTTTTGCAAAAAATGTCGAACTTAAAACACTTAAACTAATCTAACATCACCAAACATAGCCCATTTGTTTGCTTTATGGAGGCAAATGTGTAATAACTTGCCTAGTTACCACCTTAAAGCACAATAATTCTGGTTAGATTAGGTTGGGTTAGGTTTTTTCATTTGCAAAATTTCAAGAAAATAAATTGCTATATATTTTTCCAATCTTGTTTTTGTAGTTGTTTTCTCCAAGGTCAGGTTAGGCTAGGTTACGTTAGGTTATGTTGAATTTGTAGTGTATTTCTTTTAATTGCTATGTTACCTAACTCCAAGCCCATTTTTAATGTTATTTTGCTCACAACCTGAACCACAAGCATTTGCACAGAAACTGATTAGTGCCATCAGCTTAGTGACATTCATAAACATTGCATTGGAAATTTAAATAAAAAATATTAATAAAACTACATAAAAGCACAAATTTAATGTCCTTTCTTCTGCAAATGCATGCCTTTCAAATGGGAGTAAAAAATAACACCAAAAAAAGGGTGTGGAGTAAGGAAATATAGCATTCAAATAATGTTCAAGATGTATGATAACCTTACCTAACATAGCTCAACTTCCCATACAAGAAATTAATTGTTTTTAATTTAAATTTTCGAGGCATTTTCTCAAATATTTTCAACTTAAAAACCTAACCTAAGCTAGCCTGAACCGTTTATTATTTTTTTGTAGAAAAATAATTAACAAAAATTATTTACCAACAAATGATTTTTTTTATGACTTACAACAAAAGCCTAACCTCACCTGACAAACCTAACCCCTTTGTATGCTTCATGGAGGTAAAATGTGTGTAAAACTTGTCTTGTGGTTACCTTAAACTGTGATAATACCTGGCTTTTTGGGTAATTTTTCAGCTCATGGTACTCTCTGACTTCTTTGAATTTCGTTTTTTAATGCAGTGTTTGTTAATGTGCTGAACATGATGTAACCACTGATTTCCTCTGCAGATGCACACTTTTCAATTGTGAGGAAAAATAACATGGAAAAGGGGGCTTGGATTTGAGTAATATAGGATGAAAAATAATGTTTAGATAAAAAAACATGTAACATAACCTAACCTAACCTAGCCTAGACTTCCATGCAAGAAATGATTATTTTTATGCCCAATTCTCTCCCCCCAAAAAATTTTTGTTCTCAAACATTTTCAACTTAAAAAGTCTAACATAACCTAATCTAGCTTGAACCGTTTTTGAAGATTTTTTTATTTACTAACTTACAACAAAAGCCTAGCCTAACGCAACTAGGCAAAACCTAGCTCCTTTTGAATGATTCGTGGAGGTAAAATGGGTGTAAAACCTGTCTTGTGGTTACCTTAGACTGCAATAATATCTCTTTTGTGCTACCTGGTGCACGTGATGAACCTCCATCTGCATGCTGCATGAGAGCATTGCACTTATTGCTTCGTAAAGAACAATAACATGTTGAAAGTACTATATTTTCAGGAATGGAATCCTGTGCTGATAACATTTTCGGAGTTATAAATTTGCAGATCAGATCTACATCATTTGTGTTAATAAATATGAGAAATTCATAGAAATGCATACACTGGTTTGTGGACAAGAAGTTATCCTGATGATTTCTGATGTATTGGAAAATGACAAATTTTCATGATGGAAGCAGGCAAAGTTAAAGTACTTATATCTCAATAAGTGGTCAGTTCACTAACAAGACAGCAAATTCACTCAAATATCACTCAAAGTGCCAGGCGGCCCACTCTTTTTGCAAGCTTAAAATCGATGGCAGTGCTTTCTTGAATCATGTTTAAAGCACATGAAGGAAATGTATTGCTGACACTTGTTAGGAACTGATGTGTGTAATGTTAATTAAAATGTATAATGTCCTGATGTTTGTACCCAAAATATAGCTCACTTTTCTAAATAGCATGGGAAGTATGATGCCATATATCATGGCTAATTTATGGTCAAACTGTTATGCAGCAGATTCCCTGCATTGTTACTTAGTTATTTGGGCTTTAGGCCAGGGGTGTCGATTTTTGAAAAACATTGGGGGGCCGAAGTGCCAAAACACTAGACATTGCCAAAACACTAGACACCCCCCCCCCCAAAAAAAAACTCATCGGATTTAGCCCACTATGTTTTCAGATCTCAGAAATTCTGATTTCTTATTCGACGATGTGTATGTTTATGTTTATTCAGCATCCTCACCGACGTGGAAAATCGCCCAATAACTGGTGAAGTCACATAATTAAAAGAGCAGTGCTCAGTACATTTCAACATAACAACTCTTGGTTGGTCATTGGTTCTACGACACGTCGACCGTTGTGTCATATAGCGTCGCCAATCTCTCACGCCGATTGGTCGCGGGCGAAGAGTAGCGACAGGTGAGACTCGAACTCACCAACATAACAACTCTGAGTAATAGCATGCGACTGCAGTGCCATATAGTAGGCTCGGATCTATCGTCACCGTCACCGTCACTGTTACCCTCCTCCTCACTCCACACACCAACAAACACACACCGGCTTAAATAAAAATACTTCAGCGATCAGATGCAGGCTAAAACACACCGGCATTGATGAAGCATCAGAGCACAGCAGACCTGAACGGTAATGACGATGGGTGAAAGTATTTCCTTGGTGCCTAACGTTAGGGAGGGAATTTTTCCATTTAGTACGCCACTGCGGCTGCTCAACGTGTTTTTTTCCGCAGATTGCACGATCGAGAGTAGAAAGGCCCTTCGGATAATTTTCTTTCGGGACCCATTCTTAATTTTCCGGTGCTCTGGTCGATTCGATGGAGTCTCCTTGTGGTTTTTGTGGTGAAGTCTATTTTTATAAGCCCCCTGCAGGCTATTTTTGGAACCCGGTACGATTTTTCTGGCTCTCGGTGCGTTTTTTCCGGTGCCCAAACAGGTTTCTTTTCCGGCGTCCGACGACTTCTTATTTTGTGGATCCTTGACGCAATTTTTCCGTCCGCAAGGTGACATTCCGGGTATATATTGGTACTTGGGAAGCCAGCTGCAACTTGTGGGGCTCCGGCACGACGTTTTGGCCCCAGTGAGATTTTCAAGAGAAGCGGCGTGAATTTGTTTTTGTCTAAGTGCGATTTTTGGGGCCCCGTCGTCACTTGTTGGGATCCCTTGCGGTGGCTACGACACGTTTGTGGGGGCCCAACAAGTTGTGTGGGCTTTTGGAGCTATTGTTGAGATCCCAGATTGATTTTCCGTGTCCGGACTGTTTTTCATTCACCCGGCTTCATTTGTTGGGTGATCTCAACGAGACTTTTAGAGCCCCGGTGGGACCTATCAGGCCTCTGGCGTGATTTTCAGGGGCCCGGGTGATAATTCTTAATACCCCAGTCTCGGCGTGATTTTCAGGAGGCCCCGGCCCGACCGTTTGTGGCCCCGTCGTGATTTTCTTGAATCCCGGCACGACTTGTTTGCGGCCCCAACGTGATTTTCAGGGGCCCAGGTGCAAACTTTTGAGGCCCCAGCGTCATTATCGGGGCCCCTGCGCTACGTTTGGGGGCCCCGAATGTGATTTTTCTGAGCCCCGGTGCGATTTTTGGTCGACCGAGTGAAATTCTTAGGGAGCATAGCGCATTTTTTTCCTAAGCTCGGCGGACTCTTGGGGGCCCCACAACCTATCAGGACGGGGGGGGTGAGGGAACTTCCCACAATTCCCCCTCCCCATTCGGTATGTCACTGTGCCATGCAATGATGCAACATAAGAATCCAGGAATAGTTCATCTGTTTCATCACACATGTGATTTCAACTCCCCAGTTATCCAGACAGTTTGAGGAAAGTCAAACATCTGCTACATGGATCAGCAAGGATGGATTGTAAGGCAACATGGATACCATGGAATTCCGGTCAGAGTAGTTATGCTACAATACATACCTTCTTCAACACACTGCTTTGGAGAAGGATGAGCTCCTGAAGTTTGGTCAGGGTTGGAGTTGGAGGTGGATGGAGCAACACTGTGAAGGACATAACATATGGTTCAAGAGACTTGTTTCCATTAACAATACAGGGGATGAAGTAACATTTTCATTGACTTCTATGGTTTTCATTGGCTTCATTGACTTCTATGGTGTCCTGAGTAAGCAGGACAATCGAGATGGGTTTCTGTTATATGCATTTTTTTTTTTTTAAATAAGTTTCATCCGAGTTCTTGTTGGGCTGGCTTTATGAACCAGGGTCGGATTGCTAAGCAGAGCTTGTTGCGTGAACCCTGGCCCCACCACCCGATCCATTAATTCAAGTTAAACGGCAGAATTTTGACCGAAAGTTTAACGTGCCGTCAATGCACCGACACAGCCGCCCGGTATAAACAATGTTATAATGTAGCTTTTATACCCCAGTGAGAATGGTATGGATTCACTCATCAGTGAATTTGCAAACATACTGATGTATCAGTTAACACCAATGCAGGGAGCTATGTGATCAACATGGTCTGTGCCCTAAAGCCCAAATAACTAAGTAACAATGCAGGGAATCTGCTGCATAACAGTTTGACCATAAATTAGCCATGATATATGGCATCATACTTCCCATGCTATTTACAATAGTGAGCTATATTTTGTGTACAAACATCAGGACATTAGAAATGTTAATTAACGTTACACACATCAGTTCCTAACAAGTGTCAGCAATACATTTCCTTCATGTGCTTTAAACATGATTCAAGAAAGCACTGTCATCGATTTTAAACTTGCAAAAAGAGTGGGCCGCCTGGCATTTTGAGTGCTATTTGAGTGAATTTGCTGTCTTGTTAGTGAACTGACCACTTATTGAGATATATGTACTTTAACTTTGCCTGCTTCCATCATGAAAATTTGTCATTTTCCAATACATCAGAAATCATCAGAATAACTTCTTGTCTACAAACCGGTGTATGCATTTCTATGAATTTCTCATATTTATTAACACAAATGATGTAGATCTGATCTGCAAATTTATAACTCAGAAAATGTTATCAGCACAGGATTCCATTCCTGAAAATATTGTACTTTCAAAATGTTATTGTTCTTTGTGAACCAATAAGTGCAATGCTCTCATGCAGCATGCAGATGGAGGTTCATCACGTACACCAGGTAGCACAAAAAGAGATATTATTGCAGTCTAAGGTAACCACAAGACATGTTTTACACCCATTTTTACCTCCACGAATCATTCAAAGGAGCTAGGTTTTGTCTAATTGCGTTAGGCTAGGCTTTTGTTGTAAGTTAGTAAATGAAAAAAAAATCTTCAAAAACGGTTCAAGCTAGATTAGGTTACGTTAGACTTTTTTAAGTTCAAAATGTTTGAGAAAAAGAAATTGGGGGGGGGAGAATTTGGCATAAAAATAATCATTTCTTGCATGGAAGTCTAGGCTAGGTTAGGTTAGGTTATGTTACATTTTTTTTATCTGAACATTATTTTTCATCCTATATTACTCAAATCCAAGCCCCCTTTTCCACGTTATTTTTCCTCACAAATGAAAAGTGTGCATCTGCAGAGGAAATGAGCGGTTACATCATGTTCAGCACATTAACAAACACTGCATTAAAAAATAAATTAGAAGAAGTCAGAGAGTACCATGAGCTGAAATATTACCCAAAAAGCCAGGTATTATCACAGTTTAAGGTAACCACAAGACAAGTTTTACACACATTTTACCTCCATGAAGCATACAAAGGGGTGAGGTTTGTCAGGTTAGGTTAGGCTTTTGTTGTAAGTTATAAAAAAAATCATTTGTTGGTAAATAATTTTTGTTAATGATTTTTCTACAAAAAATAATAAACGGTTCAGGCTAGCTTAGGTTAGGTTTTTTAAGTTGAAAATATTTGAGAAAATGCCTCGAAAATTTAAATTAAAAACAATTAATTTCTTGTATGGGAAGTTGAACTATGTTAGGTAAGGTTATCATACATCTTGAACATTATTTGTATGCTATATTTCCTTACTCCACACCTTTTTTGGTGTTATTTTTTACTCCCAATTGAAAGGCATGCATTTGCAGAGGAAAGGACATTAAATGTGTGCTTTTATGTATTTTATTAATATTTTTATATTTAAATTTCCAATGCAATGTTTATGAATGTCACTAAGCTGATGGCACTACTCAGTTTCTGTGCAAATGCTTACTTTCCAGGTTGTGAGCAAAATAACATTAAAAATGGGCTTTGAGTTAGGTAACATAGCAATTAAAAGAAATACATTAAAAATTCAACATAACCTAATGTAACCTAAGCTGACCTTGGAGAAAACAACTATAAAAACAAGATTGGAAAAATATCTAGCAATTTATTTTATTGAAATTTTACAAATGAAAAAACCTAACCCAACCTAATCTAACCAGAATTATTGTGCTTTAAGGTGGTAACAAGGCAAGTTATTACACATTTGCCTCCATAAAGCAAACAAATGGGCTATGTTTGGTGATGTTAGATTAGTTTAAGTGTTTTAAGTTCGACATTTTTTGCAAAAATTGTTCCAAAATTTGAAAGAAATAGATCTTTTTTCTTTAAAAGCAGCTTATGTTAGGTTAGGTTAAATTGGGTTACATTTTTTTATTGTAAAAAAAATACATTGCTTGAAATTTTTACAACTTGATGTTTTGGTTTTGTTTTTCTCCAAGGGGAGGTTAAGCTAGGTTAGGTTAGGTTATGTTGCATTTATTTTATTTTAAAAAAAATACTTTACCCTATGTCACCTAATTCAAAGCTTTTTGTTGATGTTATTTTGCTTACAACCTGAAATGTAGGCATTTGTATAGAAAATGAGTGGTCCCATCATCTGAGTCACATTCATAAACATTGCATTGAAATGATACATTCCACGAATTCATAAAACACCTTAAAACACAAATTTACCAAAATCGTGTTTATCACATTCCTAAACATTGCATGGGAAAAAATTAATCAGAAATTACCTTAAGCTGTAAATTTACCAAAAGGTGTGCCAACCCCTGGACGGAAATGCAACACTAGGTGCCCCAATCCTGGGCAGAAAGGGCACTAAGAGCAGTGGAATGAAAATTTTAATAAAAGTAAACTAAAAACAGCTCTTCTTGAAGACAAACGTGGTAGTTATGTGATATTAACATGGAAACCCTGAGCACAAATCAGAAAAAAGCATGGACTGGACTTTTTCAAGCTTACCTGCCAACTTCTTCAACTACTGTTCCTTTGGGAATTAAATATCAGCAAGCTATTTATTCACTATCTAAAATCACACCAATCCGCAGATACATCAGAAGGTGCGATACATCAGAATGTGCGAAGTACAAAAAACGAATCAGTACGACGTCACATGAGATTGGCCTCCGGATTAAACACTGCGCGCAATTGCACCACAGATGTCTTACCTCCGTCACATTTGTCACTGTAACCTCAAATTTAGACTTCAGGCGCTGGAATTTCTGTAACTGGAATTTTTTCTTTGCATGTTACGATTTTGGATGTTCTGAGGAACGCCCATCACGATGTGTGACATTTAATGCGCGCTAGTGTCTATCGATACAAATCGACGCCCCTGCTTTGGAGAAAAAAATAGAAACAAAAATTAAGCAATATATATTCTGAAAATTTTCTAAATTGAACAACCGAACCCAACTTACCCGAACCTAATGTCAGCTGCTTTTGAAGGAAAACTTCCAATTTTATTTTATTTTTGAAAATGATTGAACAATTTTTCCAAGGTAAACAACTAAACTAGCCTAACCTAGCTAAATCGGTATTATTGTGCTTTAAGGTGGTAACAAGACAAGTTTTTACACACATTTGCCTCCATATAGCAAGCAAATGGGTTAGGTTCGGTTAAGTTAGGTTAGTTTAGGCTTTTCAAGTTGGAAAACTTTTAAAAAAATTCCAAAAACGTTTCCCCCAAAATTGCAAATTGTTTGGTAACCTTGCAGTCTAAGGTGTTCTTTTTTTCCTTTAAAACAAAGAAAAATATGCAGAATACCATGTTTATGAAGGTGACTAAGATGATTGGACCCACTTATTTTTTGTGCTTACTTTTCAGGTTGTGAGCAAAATAATGCCAAAAAGGCTTTGAGTTCGGTAACATCGCATAAACATTTTTTTTTCATGCAACAAAACCTAACCTAGCCTATCCTAACCTATCTTTTGAGAACAAAAATTAAACTAAATTAAAATTTCACTTAATTTATTTTCTGAAAATTCTCAACCTTAAAAAAGAAACCTAACCGAGCCTAACCTAACCTAAGCTGATTTTGAATACAAAATTATATTTTTGTGAACATGGTTGTAATTTTTTTTTCGGAAGCTTTTGGGTATTATTGTGCTTTAAGGTGGGAACAAGAAAAGTTGTATGGGCGCTGTATGACCAACGCAGTCAATGCGCCAGTAAACCCAAATAACCAACCAACCAACCCAGAAAGATGTAAGCTGTACTTCCACAGTGGAGGGAATTCCAGCTGTTTTGTTTGTTTTTGCACACAATTTTAAATTTTTCAGCAAAAGGTGGAGAGTCAGTCCACTATCTAATCCAAATCTGTTTCTATTCAGTACAAAATGTGCTGGTTAACATCAATGTTTCTACTTAGCATGGTGTTTTTCATTTTTTCCCTTTAGCTTTCTTATCAGCATAAAATAGCATAGGTTATTGGGGGCCAAATCAACATTGGGGGGGGGGAAGATCAACATTGGTGGGGCCCCACAAAAGGATACAAATCGACGCCCCTGCATACATGCATGATTTTGCACTTATCAAAATTTAATTTCATCTGCCATTTTTGGACCACTTCACAAGCTCTTCTAAGTCTTTCTGCAGCATGTACCTAGGTGCCTAGGTACCAGGCAAATATCAAACTGATAGTGTGATGAGTGGGCTGTTGAGGTTAATTATAGTTTGTATATCCACACTCTCAATGATAACTGATTGTTGTTCACGGGACTGGATTGTATGCAAGTTTGACAATGACAATTGGTTTTTGTGCACACCATTTTGAATTTTGTAGCAAAAGGTGGAGAGTCAGTCCACTATCTAACCCAAATCTGTTTTTTTAATTACAAAATGTGCTGGTTAACATCAACTACATTTTCTATGTACCTAGCATGGTGTTTTTCTTCTTTTTTTCTTCAACTTTTTTATGAGCATAAAAATAGCATATGTTATTGGGGGGCCAAATCAACATTGGGGGGGGCCAAGATCAACACTGGTGGGGCCCTGGCCCCCACAAAAGGATACAAATCGACGCCCCTGCCATCTAGACATTAGGGGGATGTCCCCATCCTAGCCCCGCCTTCAGCGCCTAAAATATAACACAAACTATAACGTAAAATTCCCTTTATGTAAACGTCCACATGCCTGCACCTTGATCGCAAACACCCGCTTTTATAGTCAGACATGTAACGTACTCGCTTCAAAAAAAGGTGGCGCAAATGACCTCTGTGGTCCGGTACGCCTGAAAGAGTCACTCCCCCATGGAGTTAAATTGAAACTTGCCTGATGCTACCAATTTCTGCAATATACGAATAAAAACTGTGACGTCATCAAGGTTTGAATGCGACTTTGGTGTACCTTTTAAAATAATGGTATTATTGCGGCGTTTAATAATGGTGTTTTTGCGGCGTACGAGACATTGGGCTTGTCAAGGCTATTTCTCTTGTATAGCATTGGTCGTGGATGACTAAGGTTTGCTTAAAAGTCATGTGAGCCATAGCTTTCTTTTTTATTCTTTTAGGAATACCAGTTATATTGCAATGGCCATGCAGCTTCTTGCTGAGTTTTCTCTGTCATGGCATCATAAGCTGGCAGATTTGCCCACACATGGCTCTCGTTTTCCCCATATCAATATTGAATGCATGCATTGTTATTGGGCATTTAGGTAGGTACCTAGGTAAATATCAAGCTGATGGTGTGATAGGTGGGCTGCTGAAGATAATTATAGTTTGCATATCCACAATCTCAAGGATGATTGTCTGCTGTTCACTGGACAATGCAAGTTTGACAATGACTGGAAATTAAGAATGGATTTTTTCCTGTTTAAGCTCACATGTGTGTGGCTTTGCCATTGGTGGTGTGTACAAACATCAGTATGACAATCCAATTGTTGTTTTGTGGCTTAACATTAAAAAAAAGACAATCTGGCTTAAAATGCATCATCAGCGAATCTTAACATTTTATGGCGTAAGTTTTCCTTGCACAGTGGAGGGAAATCTAGCTATTTTGTTTTTTTTGCACATAATTTTGAATTGTGTAGCAAAAGTTGGATACTCATTCCACTGTCTAATCTAAATCTGTTCTTTTTCAGTACAAAATGTGCTGGTTAACATCAAGTAAGTTTTCTATGTACCTAACAGTGTTTTTCTTCTTTTTTTTCCCTTTAGCTTTTTATCAGCATAAAAATAGCATGGGTTATTGGGGGGCCCAAATCAACGTTGGGGGGGCAAGATCAGCATTGGGGGCCATGGCCCCCGCAAAAGGATACAAATCGACGCCCCTGGTAACAACGATACAATACACTGGCGGAGGGTGCGGAACGGCGTGAAGAAAGCCAGACAGGTGTAAAAGTAGGGCAGGAAAGTTCAAGAGAACACAAAGGGAATGGAAACTGTGCTTGAAGGGAGCACAATTAGGAATGATTAGAAAAAGATCGTGCAGAAGGCACTAGAGGGGAAACAGGGAGTTGGCTTGGGGGGTGACCGGGAGGGGGGTGGCAGCACCGCCAGACTGACCGTACTGTAGAAGAAGGCGTCAGGAACGAAGAGGCAGAGGAGAAAGTGCCTGAAGTTGCAGATGAAGAACGTGAAGTCCGGGTCGAGGGTGCGGAAGACGGAAGAGAGGGCTAGAGGCCTTGGAGAGAAGATGTAATCGCCGAAGGAGTGATGAGGTAGAAAGCAGCGGGAGTCGATGACGGAAGGTTGGTGTAGAGTGTGGGCTAAGTGTGTGTGTGGCAGGCGGGTGGCTGGTGGCTGACGGTGTCAGGCCGGTCTGAGACAAAGGTGGTTGTTCCGGTCGCGGACGAAGCTGGAACTGGAGGTGTTGTGGTATGTAGCTGTGTGTGTCTGTATGTGTATGGTGTGTGGGTGCAAGCTGGTTGGCGGCGACAAGTCAAATGGTCACTTGTAGATGACTGCCGAAGATGCAGGGCACTTGAGTGAAGACTCCGTCGTTGGAATGGGAGTCGGTGGCGCAAAAGCGAGCGAGTTGTGGTGTCGACGTTGGATCGGGATGTGAA
The DNA here is from genome assembly GCA_034440615.1 of Ashinkailepas kermadecensis. Taxonomy (NCBI): domain Eukaryota; kingdom Metazoa; phylum Arthropoda; class Thecostraca; family Neolepadidae; genus Ashinkailepas; species Ashinkailepas kermadecensis. The sequence goes on from JAOTOM010002964.1 coordinate 114,694, forward strand.
ACAAAAGCTGTTGTAGGTATGCTGTTGGTGCAGTCCCCAATTACCCTATTATATCCAGCATTCGTCATTTCGTCTCGCCATGATATTGTAGGGATGGCGGCTCTGCCGTCAGTGGGGTGTGGGGGCAGGGGCGTCAATTTGTATCCTTTTGTGGGGGTCATGGCCCCACCAATGTTGATCATGCCCCCCCCATGTTGATTTGGGCCCCCCAATAACCTATGCTATTTGTATGCTGATAGAAAAGCAAAATAAAAATTACAAAACACCATGTTAGGTACATAGAAAACCTAGTTTATGTTAACCAGCACACTTTGTACTGAAAAGAAACAGATTTGGATTAGATAGTGGACTGACTCTCCACCTTTTGCTACAAAATTCAAAATTGTGTGCAAAAAAACAAAATAGCTGGATTTCCTTCCACTGTGGAAGGAAAACTTACAGCATAAAATGTTGAGATTCGCTGATGATGAAATTTAAACCAGATTGTCTGAAAAAAAAATGTTAAGCCACAAAACAACAATTACATTGTCATACTGATGTTTGTACACACCACCAATGGCAAAACCAGATGCATATAGAGCTTGAACAGGATTCATTCCTTTCTTAATTTCCAATCATTGTCAAACTTGCATTGTCCATTGAACAACAATCACAGTTATCATTGAGATTGTTGATATGCAACCTATAATTATCCTCAGCAGCCCACCCATCACACTATCAGCTTGATATTTACCTAGGTAGGGGCAGACTTGTGCTCAACTTGAGTTGAATCGAGAATCGACTCATGAATCAATTGTTTTTGGATGAGTCGTGAGTTGAATCGATTCTTTTCCCAAAAATATATCTTGAGTCGCGAGTTGAATCACATCTTTCTTTTTTTAAATGAGTTGAATCACGAGTCAATCATTTGAATCGCAATGAGTCATTTGAGTCTTGCGACTCAAATGCAAGTTATGAACAAATGATATAAAGCATGTATCTTTGTAAATAGTATGCCATGACACAAGGTAGGGAGTAAAAACACAGTATAATTATTAATGCTTAGCATTACAATTGTCAACTTATCAGCTGCCGGTGAGTAAAAATGAGGTGTACTTAAGTTATTTACCCAAAATGGATAACAATAACTACACAAAAAAGTATTAATGCTAAGCTTGGTATTCACAATCAGTATCATGCATGAGTCAATTCTAGTGCCAGAAACACAACACAGAAATGGGATGTGATTGTGAAAATAATAGGGAACTGAAACGACCATGCACTTTTTTTGGAACAGGCATTTGCACTGAATAAATTGCGTCGGTTTGTGTGACAAATAACAAACCCAGGTTACCTTTACAAGAAGGTAGATCAAAATTTTCATTCAAACCCGCATGACGTCATTGGAAGTTTAAAAAAAAATATGGTAGAATTTTGGTTGCAGAACTTTTCTCAAATCATACGCAATGGTCACTTGAATTTGCTTCCTAGCAAATATATTTGTATTCCGCTCACCAGGTGAGTTATCATCTTTTCCCATTCTTTCCAGTGAGCATTTGTTCTGACACATTTTATTCTCATGCATAGACAAGGTCAGACTTGTGCATTGTAATCCGGCATTTGGAGAGGAATATTTTGTAGTCATCCAGTATGGAGAATATTTTTATTCAAACCTTATGCATGGTAACTCAACTTGCACCCATTTCAGTGATTTTTTAGCACTTTTCCTTGATCACAGCAGTTCGTTGTCAAAAGTTAATAACTTAGGAACTTCAACTTCCAGATGAAAAAACAACAAATAATTTTCTGGAAAGGATAATGTTCAGGTTCCCCAAAATCTAGGATCAGCCTATTTTTCCAAACATTTACCTACCTACCTACATTGACATACAGCAGTTGTTGAAAACAGTTTTTCCAGGCCAGCTGGACCCAGGGCATGATGCATTCTTCCTTGGTGAATCTTGCATGGATTGTTGATGATACATGCATAATTGAACCTTTATGTACAACACCATTGTGATCTAGGAATGCCCTCCTGAAACTTGCAACTCAACTGAAACTCTCCTGCCAATGGGGAGAAGAAGCTATGGAGCACTTAGCGCCCCCTTGACTGTCCTTTCTTCCGCTCTTGAACGAGGGTGACAACTTGAACATGTAAAATGGATGGTAGAGGGAGCCCACCAATATCAGGAACAAGCCCTTTATTTTGGAGGCACTTGATGGTGAGCCTGCCGGAAATGGCACATTGTTGGGCAGGACGATTATTACTGGGTCATTTAGGATACCCTTTGATGAAGCTAAAAAATAGGTCTTTCAATTAGAATACATCAAAGTACCCTATATTGCCATAAAATATGCAAGATAGCGTAGAGAAAGTCGGTAAAATTGGGTGTAAACCAATGGTGAAGGGAATCGTTCAAGCCTGCTACCAAACAAACCTCGTGGGGGCAACAGACCAACGCAATCATATTCTGTGCAGATACCTATTGCAGTGCAGAACCTGGGTGCCATGTTGCAGTTAGGTGATGTGTGTCAGGTATATGATTCAGGTTGTGTGCGCATCATGCTGATGTGAATTGAGATATTATGCACTCATTGCTTTGCATATGCATTGACAACCATTCATCTCGTTAATCTGTTTGAGTCAATTACTTTATGCACATGCACGTTCATTTATCTGTATATTTATCCTATATATCAACCATTACAGTGTATGACGAATGAGAAATAATGTGAGGTGAAAACAAAGTTATAGCAGAAATAATATATCCAACAGATGTTTTGATGTTGGAGCATCTTCGTTAGTGTGAATAAATACTGATTCCCTTCCTTAATTGGACAGATGAAGATGAGTTGACATCAAACTGTCTGTCAAATCAATTATTTTTGCTATTACTTTGTTTTCACCTCACATTATATATATATATATATATATATATATATATATATATATATATGTATATATATATATATATATATATATATTATATTATATTTTATATATATATTATATGTATATATATATATATATAAATAGTGTGTGAGCAGTGCACACAAAATCATATGGCTTATGAGTCTGATACCATTGAGTCGGATCTGAATCGATTCAAATTTATGTTTGAGTCGTGAGTTGAATTGGATCTCTGTAGCTCTGAGTCTGAATTGAGTCGAATCAAATAATTTTGACCTGCTGTGAATCATGAGTTGAATCGGATCTCAAGATCTATGAATCAAATGTGAGCCGATTCAAAAATTTGAGTCGAGCATAAGTCTTGGTAGGGGAAGAGGGGGGGGATATCTGAACATGTTCTGTTTCCTGAACACCTACCTTTAGTCGTCTCCAGGCGCGCACCCAGGATTTTTCCATGGGGGGGGGGCCCGGACCGAAAAGGGCACTTGGCCGGCTCCAAAAGGGCACTTGACCGGTTCCAAAAGGGCACTTTGCGGCCCTGGGCCCACTGGAAGGTTTGTTGACCGGGGGGGCGGCAAGCAATTTGTTTTAAAATTGCTAGAAAAAAATGATTTTTTGGCCGGAATGTCTCAAATTTAGCCCCCAAATCACCTGCTTTATGATAAGGCAGGTGATTTCTGGGCTAAATTTGGGACATTCCGGCCAAGAGGGCACTTTTCGGTCAAAAGGGCACTTTTCGGCCAAAAGGGCACTTTTGGCCAAAAGGGCACTTTGGTCTCATGAGGGGGGGCCCGGGCCCCCTGGGCCCCCCCCTCCGGTTCGCCACTGGTCGTCTCCCATATCATGTTCAGTGCATAAATGACAAAAAGATGGTGGTATTCATAAATGATGGTGCACGGCCGGGTGGCGGGCGCTTGACAGCGACCCCCGGCCGCTCCACACTGTTTCTTAGTTTTCTCCGGAGCAAGCAAACACCGCAGTTTCATATTGTGCTTATAGAAATGCGAACTTCTTACCGTGATTGTGTGACGCCGCCGTGAACTGTGAGTGTTTTAATCATCCGTAAATCGCCTTATCATGTTTTGGATAATTCAGCTATGCTGATGCGTGTATTGTGTGGGGGTAAGCCACATTTTCCGAGAAAACCTTCGTAAGCGTGTGACAAGATTCATAATTAAACCAAGTTCCCGGTCCTGTCATCGAAATTTCATCATCAGTGCAAGCTTCCGAGAAACCAGCAAAAGGTACAGAACTATCGTCATGTCCTCCAGCCGCCGAACAGCCACCAGCCGCAAACACGCAAGAACACCTCCATCAATCTTTTCGCACCCCTCCACCCCCGTCAACTTCCCCCCTAGGACAGCCGCCGCAGATGTCTGCGGGTCCGGAAGTCAGTACCGACCCGGGCCAGCCGAGCCCGGCCGCGGCCGGCGCTAACGTCAACATTGCCGAGCCGTCCGCTGGCTTGGTCCGCCCCGCCGAATCTGTCCCGGTCGGACGCCGACGACGGCTGAGGAGGCGAGGATGCCGGGGCGGACAGCAGGTGAAGAGGAGAGCCCTGCAACGAGCATTACTATCATCTCAAAGGAGTGCTGCTCTGCATACCACTCCCGGCACTGGGGAAGCCCCCCGTCGTGTAGAGTGTCGCCCATCTTGCTCGTGCCACTCTTCGTCCACGGGACCGGTGGTAGTGCAGGAGACTGCCGGCCAAGAAATCCGCGCCGGATGTCGTGTTCAGCAGCGGCGACATCGCATGAACCGGGTCACGGATCAACAGCGTTTCCGCGACAGGCTCCCTTCTTCTTTCGTCATTCCGTCTCGCCTCACCATCGGTCAGACTCAGCATACGCTGCGTGCTGCCACCTGCCCTGAGCCGGTGCGCACCCTGGTGATTGGACATGCTAATGTCCAGTCATTAGTGCCGAAAATGAACTGTGTTCTTCTCACTCTGCAAGAACACAAACTAGACCCTATGTGCTTATCCGAAACTTGGCTCTCTTCCGCCGTGACGGACAGAATCCTAGTATTTCCAGGCTATAAATTTGTGCGTCGTGAGCGTTCGGCCCAGTCGGGCCGCGGCCGTCCAGCTGCTGCAGCCCGAGGTGGTGGCGTCGCCATCCTATGTAAGGAAAAATTCAATATGAAGCTGCTACCTATATCAAGTACCGGTTCGTCCTGCGAGACGCTGTGGGTGTCTGTGAGTGGCGGGGGACGCCGTGCTGTCACTGTGGGGGTGGTTTACCGCCCGCCATCGGAGCCCGTATCTGACGGCCTGGACGAGCTACAAGACCAGCTGCGTGCCGCCATCCGTCTCGGCAAGCCAACCTTTTGCCTGGGCGATATGAACATCAACCTTCTTCGTTCCGACTGCCCCGGTGTTCGTCGCTACGGACAGGTGCTGCAGGATCTCGGCCTCTCTCAGCTTGTCCGGCAGCCGACCCATCTGTGGCCGACGGCAACACTGCTGGACCATATCATCACCAATGTCCCGGATATTGAGTCGGCCATTCAGCTGCCGCTCGTACCGATTGCTGACCATCTGACAATAATTGTGCGCGTGCCCTACCGCGGGCTGCGGTGTCGCCGGGCATCCTTCACCTATCGCCCCTGGCGCAAGATTAACTGGGACGACTTGTGCCTTCATTTCTTGCAGGCGGACTGGAGCAGTATGTACCGGGCAGCGGGGGTGGACGCGAAACTAAAGGAGTTCATGCACTTGTGGCATGTGGCGGTGAACGTGTATTGTCCCCTCAAGACCGTCCACCCCCGCCGGGCATGTTGCCCGTGGGTAGGTGACAGTCCGTACCTGCTACAGCTCATGCGTGACCGTGACCAGGCTTTTCAGTCTTGGCGGAGCTATCGCACGGATTATTACTTGGTAGCTTATCGGAGGCTGCGAAACCCTGTGAAATGTGCGTTTGCAAAAGCCAGGCGTGACTTTGTGTGTGCGCAAATGCTGACAGACCGTGCCAATTTCTGGCGCCACATCCGGGACTTTGCGCTCCGACCGGCCGGGGGAGAGGAGGCCTGGCAGCGACGGTGGCGGACGAATTTAATCGTCACTGCTTCCGTGGGCCCACGCATTGCCGCTGATCTCGTTGCTGGCAACCGCGGCGTTCCACTCATCCCTCCGCGACCACCTTGTGTGACTACCACCGGCCTCCGGCTACACCCGGTGACCCTGCCCGAACTATTCAGAGCCATATGTGAGATGTCTTCGTCGAAAGCGGTTGGCGTCGATGGCGTACCACTGCACGCTCTCCGCAACTGTTCTCCGGTTCTCGGGCCTCACCTACTTCACATCATTAACACTTCTGTCGTCTCCTGCGTGTTCCCTACCTCGTGGAAAACTGCTTCGGTTGTTCCATTTCACAAATCTGGGCCTCGCGATGTCGCCAGTAACTTTCGTCCAATCTCTATTTTGCCAGTCTTATCCAAGTTATCCAAGCCATCACCTGGTCAAGTGGTGGGCGACGCTGGATCCCGGTCGGGGTGGTGAGTCTCTCTCTCTCCTGGCTGGGTGATGGCGTCGCCCGCCCCGTATAGCTTCGCGGACGTCTGGCGTCCTCCCATTCCCGGGACCCAGGCGTCCCCCCAGTTGGGCCCCAGCGTGGTGGGACGTCCGCGAGGCAGAAACCAAAACACACTACATGGCAACCAGAATAACCAAAAACGCCCCTGGCCCCTCTCGTAGGGGCCAGACCAGCCCCCCCACTCGCGACGGGTGGGGGCTCCCCTAACACAGACAGCGGTGCTAACGTTCCCCCTGCACCTCGTGTCCTCATTTTCAGAGGACTAACGAGGAGTCTTGCCTCTCTATCTCCATTTCAACGACGAAACGGATGTGACAGGTTTGGGAAGATTGCTAGATGTGAGAGGTTGAAGGATGGTGCTTTGGAGGTGGAGTTTGTGGTGTCTAAGGAGGCGGAGATTGCCTTGAGGGTATCTGAGTTTGTGTACAGTGTACGGAGAGGTGACACGAGAGTGGATGAGAGTATTGGAATTAAAGTAGAACCCCATCAAACAAAAAACACATCTCGAGGAATAATAAACTGCTATGACCTGAGCGGCGTACCAGAGGACGAGATAGTTGATGGACTGTCCGAGTTTGGAGTCACGGAAGCGAGAAGGATGAGGGTGAGAAGAGGTGCGGATACAGTTCCGACAAATAACATAATTTTGACTTTCAACAGAACAGACATACCATCAGAAATACGTGTGGGGTATGTGCGTGTGAAGGTGCGTCCCTTCCTCCCCAACCCAATGCGTTGTTTTAGGTGCCAGAGATATGGGCATACGACTCAATTTTGTAGAAATCGCCCAGCGTGTGGTAAGTGTGCCTCGAATGACCATATTTTCTAGCATTGTACTTCCCCGACCCCCATTGTGTGAACTGTGAGAGAGAACAAAGCCACCACACTTCTTCCGACCGATCTTGCCCGTCCTACTTGAAAGAAAAAGAAATCATAGCAATCAAACACACACAAAAAATAACCTTTCGGGAAGCAAGAGACTTATACGACCAATCCCATCCCAAAATGTCCTACGCTTCGAAATTAAAATATACACCAGGCCTTAGTCTGACACCTCCGCAACACTTACAGCCCGAAAAGGCCTCGGATCTCATCTTTCAACTGACTGCCCTCCTTCGAGCCTTTGGTGTGCCTCTTGCGTCTCCGGTGAGGCAAGGCCGGTCCACCCAAAGCGTTGTCGAGGGAACCATAGCGCCACCCACCACCAGTGAAGGCGCTGACGAACCATCTGAGGCCTCATCCCGAACAACACCTAGGGGTGGGGAGTGGACACAGGTCCAGCGGTCTAAGAGACCTGCTAGATCCCCTCCACCCATGCCCAGCCCCTGCCCATCCACCAGGAATCCCCCGCCTCCCACTCCACGTCCTCCCTCCAATCCCCCCTCGCCTCCTCCACGTACCGCCACCACCTCCAAATCCTTCCTCTCCACCTCCTCCCTCCCCGAACCCTCCGCCCTTCCCCCGAGTCCGACCTCGCCCTCACACTCAACCTCTACTTCCGCACCTCCATCGCCGTCTCGTAGTACAAACCGACCCTTTCAAATACCCGAGGCTAGGCTTACTCATCAAGAAGCTGAAAGGCGAGCTCGTGAAGCGAAGCGAGCGCGGCTCATCGATATGGAGAAGGCCCGAGCGATGAGCCGCCAAGGGGCTGACAAGGCTTCACCCCAAAGGCCGGCCACCCCGTCGCCACGACGGCGAGTGGAGGGACCGGCTTCCTACAGCATGGGTCCTCCCCCCCCCCCACCCCGACTGGGCTCCCAGAAGCGGGGCCTGCCGACGTCTGGCTCTCCGCCGGACCAAGGATCGCCGAGCTCCCGCCCTAGGACGCAGTCCCTTGGACCGAGTGCCGGTGTGCCCTCTGATGCACCGGCTAGTTCGTGGGCTCCGTTAAGCTCGTCGTGAACTGTCCTGTCTACCTCCCTTTTCGAAATACACACATTTTACATACGCTACACGCTGTCAACCCATCCACTCACTGTTGCTGCACTGGACCCTTAGGTCTGTGCGATTGTTCTGTGATTGTAACTGTGATATCTCTACATACCTACTCTAACCCGTTTTAAATGGATCCGCCTCGGTCCATTTTACAGTGGAACTGTAGGGGGTTGAGGACCAGCATCGAAGAGCTGCAGGCGCTTTTAAATCGCCACTCCCCGGCGGCTATCTGCCTGCAGGAAACGAAGGTGACACCAGACTACTTGTTCAACCTCAAATGCTACTCTGTTTTTCGAAAAGATACCCCCTCCGACACAATTGCACACGGTGGTGTGCTGCTGGCTGCCCACCACAGCGTCGCAGCGCGGGGCTTAGTGCTCCACGCCAAATTGCAGGCCGTTGCAGCAAGAGTGCATTTTAACCACCGGGTTATATCTATTTGCTCGCTTTATCTGCCGCCTGGTTCCAGGTTCCCATCCAGTGAGCTTCGACACCTGATGTCTGAGCTCCCCCACCGGTCTTACTGCTAGGCGACTTCAACGCCCACCACACGGCATGGGGATGTGATGACATTAATACACGTGGACAGCTATTAGAATCATTGATGCATGATGAATCGTTATGCATTTTAAATACCGGAACCCCGACCCATTTTACCCTGCCCTCCGGCCGTACCTCGGCGTTGGACCTGAGTCTATGCAGTCCACAACTCACCCAACTTTTTGACTGGACCGTGGCCGATGACCCCCTCGGCAGCGATCATTTCCCACTGTGGTTGAACTACGAAGATGGTGTTGTACTCGGAACGCGAACACGCCGATGGAATTTTAGGAAGGCTGACTGGTCAAAATATGAAACACAACTGGAGGATATTTTTTCCGTATCGCCTGGCGATGCACCTGTGTCGATGGAGGAATTTACGAACGTTCTGGTCCAAACCGCCACTGACTCCATTCCTCTTACTTCTGGCGCTCCTCGTCGCACACCCGTCCCGTGGTGGACGGAGGAGTGTCGTAAGGCAATCAGGGCAAGACGCCGCGCCTTCAGAGCTTTTGACAAGTCTTGTAACACGGTCAACCTCATCGCCTTCCGGCAGGCTAGGGCCTTCGCACGGCGAACTATTCGAGAGGCAAAGCGTACCTCGTGGAGGGACTATGTTAGCACGCTAAATCGCACCACACCCGTCTCAAAAGTGTGGTCTAGAATCAAGCGAATCGCTGGCAAATTCAGCTCTTCCCCTCTGCCAGCACTACGGGTTGGCGGTCGTGACGTCACCAACGCGGTCGACGTGGCCAATGAGATGGCCCACACAATATCTAGTCGATGTCGGTGCAACAGTGGAAACGATGTATTCGCACGCCGCAAAGCAGACTGTGAGAGAAAGCCATTGAACTTTTCCACTCCTAAAAGGTTATGCTATAACGAACCATTCACCATGGATGAGTTGCTTTCTGCCATTAGAACCCTTCGAAGCGTTTCTGAAGGTCCAGACCAAATACATAACGACATGCTGAAGCACATTCCATCACGTGCACTTACTACTCTGCTGAAAACCCTGAACTCCCTCTGGGTCAATGGCGACTTTCCACCAACCTGGCGTGAAGCTATTATGATCCCAATCTTAAAGCCCGGCAAGGATAGCTTAGACCCGATGAGCTACCGACCAATATCATTAACATCCTCACTCTGCAAACTGATGGAGAAAATGGTTAATGTACGTCTGACGTGGTTTCTGGAACGATATGGCATTTTAAATAATGCACAGTGTGGTTTTAGGAAAAACCGCAGTACTGTTGACCATCTTCTAACTCTTGACACCGTGGTGCGAGCAGCCTTCCATCAAAATCGTCACGTTGGTGCAGTGCTCTTTGATATTCAAGGAGCATATGACACCACTTGGCGTTGCGGCATTCTCATGAAAGCATTCAGGTATGGAATCCGTGGCTCCATGGGCCTCTTCCTCCAAAACTTTCTGTCAAGACGAGTTTTCCGTGTACGTATCGGAAACCACCTGTCGGAGAGATATCCGCAGACGGAGGGGGTACCCCAGGGCAGTGTACTAAGTGTTGCACTGTTTGCCATCATGATTAATGATATATGCGAGTCCCTTCCTCGACAGATTGGCAGGTCTCTTTTCGTGGATGATGTTGCAATTTGGTGCTGCACATCCAGTGCACCATCGATGGCCCGGCAGTTGCAGCTAGCAGTAACCCACTTAGAAAACTGGAGCTCTGAGAACGGGTTTCGGTTCTCGGTCGAAAAAACCGTTGGGATACATTTTTGTCGGCGTCGTCGAAGCTGTCCAGACCCAACTATCCAGCTGTATGGGGAACCCATTCCCTTCCAGCGCGCTGCCCGGTTTTTAGGGGTGATTTTTGACACTCGTCTTACTTACAAGGAACATTTTAAAGCACTTCGGGAGAAGTGCTTTACATCGCTAAACCTACTGAAGATGGTTGCACGCACGTCCTACGGAGGAGACAGAAAAACCATGCTGCTGTTATATCGTTCCCTCATCCGAGCAAAACTGGACTATGCATGTTTTGTGTATGACAGTGCATGTACAACAAACAAACGCACACTGGACACTGTACACCACTCGTCCCTCCGCATTGTGACCGGCGCTTTTCGCACTTCGCCTTCTGTTAGCCTTCTGGCTGAAGCGGACGAACCGCCACTCTCGCTCCGACGTGAAATGCTCGGGATGCGCTACGCTTGCAAGCTGCGTCAATTCCCCGACCATCCTACATATGCGCACGTTTTCTCTCGTCGCCTAATCTCATCATTCTATCGAGGACGTACTATGCATTCCACCCCCCTTTTGCGTTAGGATACGTAGGATCTGTGAGGACAGTGGAATTCGACTGAAGGGAATCATGCAGTCCAATTTTACGCAGACGCCGCCATGGCAAGTGACTGCTCCGATAATAGACATATCGCTATCTTCGGTAAAGAAGGCGGATGCTACACCACAAGACCGTCTGTCACGTGCCCTAGAACATATAGCCTCATTCGAGGGATACGTCCCGATATATACAGACGGATCTAAGACTGACGCTGGTGTGGGCAGTGCATTTGTTTCGGGGTCTCTGTCAAGATCTTTTTCCCTACCACCACATGCGACGGTCTACACATCCGAGCTGGTTGCGATCACGAAGGCCCTCAGTTTTATCGAAGTGGGGCGGGAGGCCTCGCATGTCATTTTTACCGATTCCCTCAGCAGTCTCTGGGCGCTAAGACAGTTCAACCCATCTGACCCCATTGTACAAGATGTTTTACGACGTCTTAGACTGCTGGCTAAAGCCGGAAAGGCTGCTGTCTTCTGTTGGATCCCGAGCCATGTCGGCATCGTGGGGAACGAGGCAGCAGATGCTGCTGCGAAACGAGCAGCCCAAGCCCCCATACCTACGATCTATGCCGCTCCCAGCGAGAGAATATTACCGCTCTGTCGGGATCTTTGTTTTTAAAAAAATGGCAGTTAAACTGGGATACGTTGCAGGACAACAAATTA
>JAOTOM010002965.1:0-126617 GCA_034440615.1 Ashinkailepas kermadecensis
TGCATGTATTCGCCATAAGGTGCGTGCATTTGCGATGAGTGAAGGAACACTTCAATCTTGCAGGTTTGGCATAGTTAACCTGCTTTACTTATCGCCGTTTGTGATCTCATTATGTTTGTTTTTGTTTGCTGAATTTTGTATTGTGTTTTGACGTAGGTGTGCGCGTGTAGTTTTGTGTTTTTGCATGACTTTGTAGATAAGTGTGTGTTGTGTGTGTATTTTGTTGTGTGTACCCTAACAGTGTGTGCTGTGTGTGTTGTAGATAAGGCACCCCGTAACTGGGCATTGGCCTGTGGAAGTTTCTTCTAATAAGCAATTTTTATTTTATTTTTAAAGTTAAGCATTGACAAAGAGCGTACAAAGGCCTGAACTTCTCTTCTTTATGGGCATACGTTTGTTTTGCCGCCAAATGTTCGTTTCCGCCATTCAGCATTTCATGTAGCAATCCGTACGGACGGGTTCAGGACATGGGAGACACTTGGATCAGTTTGAGGCATCCTCCTATGATCCTGAGTGTTAATAAGCTATGCAACGTGCGTATCGCAAGTTCGAGCACGAACAATCGGCCAAAATTTTAACACAGCAGTCTAGACGGCTAAAGTTTAGTACAGGCACTTGGAGAAAGACATGCAAGTTTCACTTAATTTTGGTAAATCTGTGCGAGAATAACTCAGCGAGTCCATGTGTTTCGGGCATGCGTCGTTGTTCCGAAAGGGTAGAGCTACAATTTGTTCGTTAATAGATCGTAGTGGCCAGCAAAAACTATGTCAATGGGTGAATTCAACGTGTGTCAAAGGGCATCATTCGAATGCTTAATTGCCGGAGTGAAGCTTCCGGAGCTGGATTGCTGTAGTGAAACTAATATCTGCAAGCTTTATCTTGGTTCATGAGAGCAACCACGTGAGGGAATCTGTTGATGGAGATGCCACCACTAGCACATCCAAAGGGGACGTTGGAGTCAGTCTCCCGCACTGATTCTCCAGAAAGCGGAAACTCGGCCCAAACTTCAACCGAAATTTGGTAAATTTCTTCTTCGTTAATTGCCACTTTGCCACCGGTGAATGTCTTAGATCTACCGGTGAGCTTCGCAGCGTATTCTGGGCAAGGAGTTGCATTCAAACTAGTTTTGGCCGACCTCAACCAACATTTTAAAAGCATATGCCGACCTCAACCAACTTTTTAAAAGCACTGATGATACTTAGCAAAAACACATTGTACTTGCATACGCAAACCATTTTTCATACTTGAGCACACAATGTATTCCGCTGTGGTAGATGTCATCGGGTGAGGGTTTTCATGAGACCGATAGCGCAGCCAGTGAGGTGTGGGGGAGGTCACTGGACCCGGCCCCGTCAGGGCTGGAAAAGATCAAACGCCTACAGGTAGTAAAATGCTGAGACGTCGCCACAGATTTTCTTTCCTGCGTAGGGACATTCATCCAAGAATTCATACGGTTATTTTGTTAATACTTGCGGAACCGAAAGCTTCATGTTAAACAGCTTGGGAGTAAAGGTGGTAAATATCCTCGAATTTTCAAGAACTATTCGGATCCACCTGGGGACACATGGATCGACTTAAGATAATGTTTTTATCATAAGATGTACCCATATTTGGAGAAAATCGCTGATGACTTGTAGATGCTTGACATATGCTCGAGTGTTCTGCTTCTACGAGTATTCGTTTTTCCTGTGACATCCCGTCAGTATGCGCATGTGTGCAACAATTTATGTTATTTTGCGCATCTTACGACCATATTGTGGGCGATTTTATCGATCGCCCTCCGCGTATGTCATGATTAAAATATCGTGCTTATACGCGACATAGCGAAATGCGGATGTCCTCACAGCCGAGTATTGTGTTTCGAACACGGCTATTGCCGAGAGGTTAAACGTTGATAATGTTTTCGTAATGTCCGCCAAAAGTAGTAAAATGCCAAGGTACGAGATGTACACCATGAGATTGTTCTCCCCACACCACCACTTTCGGAAATGGTCAGCGAGATCACAAATAATGAGTTTGCCCTTTTCACATGATGAAAGTATATCAACGTCATTTGCATTATTTGAGCATCATTTGACATCTACATTGACACCTGCAAGAAAGAAGGAGAAAATCATGACGTCAACGGCCATCTACTCAACACCTCACATCTTTAACGGCTCTGGAGCGCCATCAAATAATCCCAGCTTTCCTCTTATTTTAATATGGCGTTTCATGGTTGGATCCTGGATCCTAGTTCTGGTTGGATCCGCGGTTAAATCCTCTTTCTATAATCGGTCGTTGCTTGTACGAACAGCATCGTTTGTATAGAATGCACGAAATGAGAGTAGGCAGGAAGGAAGTGCCATTCCGCTGGTACATACCTGGGGAAACCGCACTGCAAGTGAATGCTGGTCGTCGCTGGGAGGCCTGTTTGTCCAAACTATCTGTGCTTGGTGGGAAGTAGGAATTGTGTGTCGATGAAGCCACACATGCATTGCCGATACGTTAAGGATATTTTGCAGATGTATGTTACGGTGACCAGCTGAAGGTCCTAAACATGAACTAGATAGATCGCCTGTGTTCACTGGCACGGTGGACGTACATAGGTGTCGACAATAACATCCCATTCCTGGATATTCCTGGATGGCCACGGCTCACCACTCTGGTGAAGCCATCAAAACTTTTCGAGGAGTTGAACATCAACTATGTGTGCAAGTTAGTCAGCCCACCAAACTGCCCTCAGATTCGGCCAAACGGGGACGTGTGTGGTTTTCTGAAGCAAGCGGTGTACAAGGGCGACTGGCAGGTGACGTCTAAGCGCCAACTGATCTCGCGGATACAGAGCGTCATCAGATCTCCGGACCCGGAGGTGCCGCGAAAAAGATGATGTCCCCGCGCGCGTGTGCTTAGCCGACCGCAGAGGTGCTTCGGCAGCCTCTGGGTCCGAAATATACAGTGTCTGACCTTCAAAAGTGTTTTTTTCCATCCACATCCCATTGTTGCACAATGTCACGCACTTTTAATTTGTCCGTATCTCAAGTAATCACCCATTACCGTATGTACGTAATTTGAACCATAAAATAGGTGGGCCTACTCAGCAATTAACATTCACAATTGTAGCAAAATGTCTGAGAGTAAGGTTATGCTAAATTGGATGTGTTCAGTCGCACATGAATAGGTGGCTACCAAGTAGGGGTAGAACTCTGTGCACTTTTGGTGTTGCCGATGCAACACCAATAATATCTAGGTTTCCAAGGGTCCAACATGTACTAGATCGGCAGCCATGGTCCTGTCGGAGCCCATCCATCCCCAACTCTCCAAAACGATTTGATACGCGGCCATGCTTTATATCTCTACTTTTACCCAGCGAAATTTTTCGGTTCCTGAACCCGCCGTCGCAAATATCGCTTCAAATAGACTGATCAATCAGCACAATATGACTGGTGTAAAATATGTCTTCCTTTATTGTAGGTGCGCAGCTAAATGCAGCTATTATAGTTCACAATGTATCTTTGTTGGCTCAATTGTATCGTCTGTATGCATAAACTAAAGCAAAATAAAATAATTCCTAATAAAGTCTTACGGTTTTAGGCATCCAGTGTATCGGCAGTTTTACGCATGTTCAGAGCCAGCTGAAAGCAAGTGAGGTTATCAGCATGACCAGATGACGTCCAATCACCTGCTAGTTCTTATAGGGGGGTGGGGGGAAATTCAAGGTGACCGACAGCGCTCATGAGCCCAGTTGGTGCGGTGGCCCTGTTGCATTTCGTCAAAACCATAAGCTGTCCCGGACACAGCGAGGCGTGTCGCCGAGCACCGGCGACCAGCGACGCAGCGACAAAAAGCCAGCCGCCAGCCGGATCTGCGGCGATTCCGCGCGGCCGTCCGCCGCCGACGCGCGTCACGTCGAACCGCAGCGCCGAATGTCGTCGGCAGGCACGCGCGGCCGGCCGCCGTCAGCGCAGAATGCTGTCTCGGCGTGCCGGCGCACCGGCTCGGGTGACGACACATCCGCCTTCGGCGGGCGGGCCGAAGCTGGTGGCGGCCTCGAGCGGCCGCCGCTGCCGGACAGCCCTCGGCACGCCTCGAACGGCCCCCGGCACTCCTCGGACAGCCCCGGCACTCCTCGGACAGCCCCAGCCCCCGGCACTTGTCGGACGGCCCCCGGCACGCCTCGGACGGCCCCGGCACTCCTCGGACAGCCCGACAGCCCCGACACGCCTCGGACAGCCCCAGCACGCCTCGGACAGCCCCCCCCACCCCGGCACTTGTCGGACGGCCCCCGACACGCCTCGGACGGCCCCGGCACTCCTCGGACAGTCCCGGCACTCATCGGACAGCCCTCGGCACTCCTCGGACGGCCCCGGCACGCCTCGGCAGCCCCCGGCACTCCCCGGACAGCCCCGGCACGCCTCGGACAGCCCCCGGCACGCCTCGGACAGCCCCGGCACTCCTCGGAAGGCCCCGGCACTCCTCGGACGGCCCCCGGCACTCCCCGGACAGCCTCGGCACGCCTCGGACAGCCCCCGGCACTCCTCGGACAGCCCCCGGCACGCCTCGGACAGCCCCCGGCACGCCTCGGACAGCCCCGGCACGCCTCGGACAGCCCCCCCCCCCGGCACTTGTCGGGCAGCCCCGGCACAATCAACAAGCACTTCCTTCCTAAGCACTCCCTTCTTAAGCACAATCAACAAGCACGCTGTCGATACCGCTCTGCGAAGGGTCTCTATCCAGTGTTCAGGAAGTGATGTATCCCACCGTATTTCGCGAATAATGTACCCCTGGGTCGCACGGAGGTGCCGGTGGGCCGGCGGGCTGCGCAGGGTCCAGCTGTTAGCCAGCGCCACCTGCTGGCGGCTGTGCCGAACCGGTGCCGCAGAGCCGCTCTGCCGCCCCCGCCGGCCGGCTCCATTTAGTCGACGTCGACCTGTTTCGTTATCTTCAGCGACCGACGGCCACCTCGCCCACGGAGAAGGCGGCGCTCGTTGGATCGCGCGGTGCCGGCGCCGCGCAGAAGGCTCACAGACTCAAAGCGACGCTGACGATGTCCGTAAAACACGCTGCAGGCGGAAAAGCCGTCCGTGAGCGGCTTTTTCCGAGAACGCGTGCAGTGTGGCGCACGCGGACCTGACGACAAGAAAACGGTGGGAGTTATGGAAGGGTTGCCATACTCTCTTCGCTGATTCGCTCGCACGTCTACGTTACGTACGTTAGGACCTGGAAGCGCCTACAGCACCGCACGAGATCGGTGCGAAGACGCAGTTGAACACACCAGCTCCAGCCACCTGCCACCAACACTAAACTACACTACACGACACCGGACCACAAGACCTTCTACACAACCTCTCTGCACAGCGACCTCACCTCTCATCCCCCCTCTTTCCACTACTACCTACCTACTCCCCTCTACCCCACCTGAACTACAAGACCTTCAGTGCAGTGCAGTGCGCCATCATCGTCATCACTTCGGCTACTTCTCCGCTTCATCACCGCTACTTCTACAAGCTTCATCACCGCTACTTCTACAAGCTACATCTACCGCCCACCTCTACACCTGTATCAACGGCTATCGTCTTCTGCTCCAAGGTCAGTCCGGCGGTGCCGCCACTCCCTCCCGCCCCGGGCTCCCTCCACCCCACCCCCGACTTTCCCTCTAGTGCCCTCTGCACGATCTTTATCTGATCTGTCTGACCGTGCTCTCTTCACGCACATTCTCTGATTTCTTTGTGTTCTCTTCGACTATTCTGCCCCTCTGTTACAATCTGTTGGGCTCTCTTCACGCCCTTCTATACCCTCTGCCAACTATTGTATTGTTCACTGTTGCACACACACCTGTCACAACGCACCTTTCCCCAACACCACATACATCATAAACACATACAACAGCCCACGTACCCACAGAACCATGGCCAACGACACCACACCCACAGGCGAATTCTTCATCTGCCGCCGGGGAGACGGGGAGTCCATGGGCTCCTCGACCCCTGGCGTGTAGATGAGGAATTCGCCACCTACACGGGAGCGCCCCTACACGCCAAGGTACTTAGGTCAGGGGCGCTCCTCATACAAGCACACAACAACATCGACGCACGCCTCCTACCCAACATGCACGCCATCCTCAATATCCCGGTCACCATCACCCCTACCACACACCTTAACACTTCACAAGGGACCATTATGGCGAGAGAGCTGGCCGGTATATCGGCGGACGTCCTGGTCGAGAGGCTCCTCGACCAGGGCGTCACCGCCGTGTACCGGCCGGCCCCTAGGAACACACGCAGCACAGGACTCCACATACTCACATTTAACACACGCACACCACCAAAACACATTAAAGCAGGATACATTAGGTACGACGTCAGTCCACGTGCACCCCTCCCGCGACGCTGTGCGGTGTCAGCGCTATGGTCACTCAAAGGGGGGTGCCACAGCACCACACACACATGCGGGAACTGCGCCCAGCCACACCCCACTGACCAGTGCACAAGCGGCGAGCGCCACTGCGCCGCCTGCGGGGGGATCACGCGGCGTCGGACGGCGGCTGCCCCCGGTGGCGGGCGGAGCGCGAGGTGCTCCGCCGAGTCCATCTCGGGGGCATGTCCCTGCCCGACGCCAGGGCAGTGGTCTTCGGCCCGCAGGCGGCGTGGCCAACTCGCCGCACAGAGCCGGGGAACCACACATCAGCACCACCACTCTCTTACACAGAATACCCAGCTCTCCCCACACGATCACCACGCAAGCAGAACACAAACACAAACTCACAACGAACAGACACACCAACACCGACCAACACCAACGCACACAAGAAACACCCCGCGACGCCAGGACACCCCACTACCTACAGACCACTGCAAGCACCACCACCTATCCCAAACCGCTCACAGGTACTTACTCCACCCTGCCACCCTCCACCGCCACCACCCTACCAACCAGAATCCTCAACATCCCCAACCTCACACACATCGAACATATCACTGGCACAACACTCGCACACAGAAACCGGATCAGAGCAAACGGACACCGATCACACCACAACTGACTCGCACATCACAATCCCCTTCAACCCAACACCAACACCACCCCCCACCCAACCACAAGAACCTCATAGGCCCACGAAAAACACCGCCAAAAAACAATCACCCAACAGACCACTCCCTCGTGCCAACACTCACAGACAATGAACACAATACTACAATGGAACACGCATGGACTCATTGGACACTGGCCATAATTCAAACACTACGCACTACAAACAAACCACACAGCACTATGCATACAGGAAACACACTTCAAGCCTCATGACCCATACCAATTCAACATATCTCACTACACGCTACACAGACAAGACACACACAACACACACACATACAGATCAGGCGGAGTATGCACATACATTAGGAATACAACACCGCACCGCCTGATACAATTCAACACCACAGCAGACATATTACTCACGGAAATCCACCTACACAACACAGCTTACACACTCATCAACATATACGATCCCCCCTCGCGAACCACAGAAACCCTTTCGGAATTAAACAAGGCACTCGATCAAATTCACACACCCGTCATAGTCACAGGAGACTTCAACTCGCACCACCCACTATGGGACACCCGCACCACACGACCCGATCACAGAGCACTCACACTCATCACACTGGCTACACAACATAACCTCACAATACTCAACACCGGATCACCAACATACCTCGTCCCCATTAACCACACCCTCCCCACTACCCCTGACGTAACCCTGGCATCCTCACGCATAGCCCTTACCCTATCATAGACATCCGACCCCGATCCTCAATTCAGTGACCACGCACCCATAACCATCACCTTTAACCAAATCCCGACCACCGGCCCACCACATCCACCCACGGGCCGATGGAACCTCAAAAAAGCATCCTGGACACCCTTTTCAGAATCCATAGCAGCACAAACAGCACACAGCCCACACCTCACACCAGAACAATTTGCAGACATCCTCATCACCACAGCACACCAACACATACCACAAACAAAACCACGCCATCAACACAAACCTCGCACGGCACCCTGGTGGAGCGACGAATGCCACCGGGCGGTCCGCGCGAGGAACCACGCACGACACAGACACGAAAGACACCGCACACCAGAAACACTCACAGTATACAAACAACTCAGAGCAGCCTGCAAAAGAACCATTAAAAATGCCAAAAAAACGTCCTGGAATAAATTTTGCACCCAATTTAACAGATTCACTCCTCTCGGCGAAATTTGGACACTTCTTGGAACATTCCAACATCGACAAAGACCACAAGCCAAAGCCATCACACTCATACACAACAACGTCACCACCACAGATCCACAAAGAATAGCAAACATTTTCGCACACAACTATCACATTAGGTCATCCACACTCGCACGACACCCCCCACCACCAATCAGACACACACGGCCACACCTTTACAACACTAGGTTTACACTCACAGAATTACAAATAGCAATCACACAAACAGGAAACACAAGCGTAGGACCAGACAACATACACTATTCATTCTTCAAACACCTACCAACACAAGCACTACAAACACTACTGGACACCTACAACACCGCATGGACAACACATACATACCCACAATCTTGGCTACACGCTCTGCTCATTCCTATCCCAAAACAAAACACAGACCGAACCCTATGCGACTCCTACCGCCCTATCGCACTAACCAGCTGTCTCCACAAACTCTTTGAACGCCTTGTCAAAAAACGCCTGCTCTACATTATTCAAACACAAAAACTAATCCCTCCTATACAATCAGGCTTTCTCCCTAACCGCTCCTGTCTTGACAACCTCACCTACCTCACCACCCACATCCAGGAAGCGGCGGCACAGAAACGTACCACCGTCGCCGTCTTCCTGGATCTCAAACAAGCATATGACACTATCAACATCACAGCACTCTTACAACACCTATACAACCTCGACATACAAGGAAGACTAATACACTACCTACATTTCTACTTACTAAACAGATCATTTCAAGTCAAAATTGGGCCCCACACGTCAGACATTAAATTCTCCACGACCGGCTTAATGCAAGGCTCCGTTCTAAGTCCCCTCCTCTTCATTCTAGGCCTAAACTCACTCATCACTGACAACTTCCCGACCAAAATAGCAATATACGCAGATGACATAGTAATATGGACATCACACGAAACACCCAACAACGCACTAGGAACACTACAAAGAGCACTATCAGAACTACACAACAAATTAGCCTTACTTAACCTACACATAGCACCACACAAATCGAAGTGCATGCTATTTGGCAACACTCGATACACAAACTTACAACCACTAAAAATAGACTACACACCCATACCATTTGTAACTACCACAAAATTCCTAGGTATCACATTAGACCCACGACTTACCTTTCGGCCACACATCTTAGACATCCACAAACGCGCATCAAAACGAATAAACATCCTCAGAGCACTTTCTGGCACAAACTGGGGATCCGATCGAAACACACTTCTAACTCTCTACAAATCACTCATTCGGCCAATTTTGGAATACGGATCCCCACTCTTCGAAAATGCAGCTAAATCAAACATCCACCTACTAGACACACTACAACACCAATGCCTCAAAATAGCCACTGGAGCATACATCACTACACCTTATCTCGCACTGCACATATACAACCACATACCAGAACTCAAACACAGACGCACAGAAGCACTACTTAGATATCATTACAAAACACAACTTGTCAAACACCACCCATGCACTGAAGCACTCAAAATCCGCACCAAACGCAGACACATACTCATGAACGCAACACGACTCAAAACCACGATAGGAACTCGCATACACCAACACGCAAATAGACTACAAATCACACTCCCCACAACACAACCCCTCCCACCACCCACAGCATGGTGGAAACACCAAGCACCCACAACACACTTCCTCATAGACAAACCGAAACACACATACACAGACGCAGAAATTCAACAACTCTTCCTACAATTCACATCACAATAAGCAAATCACAACATCATCTACACAGACGGCTCCAAATCACATACACAGCAGACGGGCACAGCGGCGGTGCTGTATACAAATACAGCACCGCCCCGAGTCATCTTACGTGCCCGTCTGCACGACACAGCATCCACATACACAGCAGAACTCTACGCAATCTTCTCGGCATACTCCACCATCTATAACACACAAATGCAACACAATATCATAGCAACAGACGCAAAATCAGCACTACAAAGCATAACACCATACACCAAATTCAAACACCCACTCATTCCCAAAATACTCTACATACATAGCAAACTAAACATCCAACAACGCCCACTACTTCTCTGGATCCCAAGCCACACAAACATACACGGTAACGAACACGCAGACACAGAAGCAAACCTAGCCACAACACTACAACAAACCACGCAATGCCCATACTCAAAATCCGATTACTACCCCACAATACGCCAAGCCCTCAACAAACACATACAACAAACCTGGGACACAGCAATAACACAACTCCACGAAATACACCCCAAACACGAACAATGGCACTCCATCAACCAACACACCAGACAAAAAGAACGTACACTAACACGCATACGAACAGGACACACAGCACTCACACACTCCTACCTCATCCTACGACAACAGCGACCACAATGCACAACATGTCACCGAATACTCACAATCAAACACATACTCATTTACTGCACCAAATACAACCACCAAAGACAACATATCACCAACTATTGCGCCACACACAACATCCCACTAAACCTCACTACTCTCCTCAACGACGAACATCCAGCACTACACGAACATGTCTTCCACTTTCTCTCTATCACACGCAACTGTGAAAAGGGGGAAAAAAGAAAAAAAACAAAACAAAACAAAAAGAACAAAAACAAAACAAAAGATGGAACGAAAACAAAAAGATGTTACAAAAAAATGAACAAAATAGCCAAAAAACTACAAACATGACACTGATTAAAGAACAAAAGAAAAACAAAAATATACCCCAAAACTCAACGTTCTTGCAATGTCTCAACCAAGGCGAAGACCCAACCCCAAACCCCCCACTACACCCCGTACCCCAATTTGGCACCGTCCGGACTGGCGACTCTTCTCAACCGCATCATCTTCGGACTCCGCCCAACTCTACTATACTTCCGCTCAACCCAACTCTACTCAACTCTACTCTACTCAGCTCTACTCTACACTACAAGAATCTACTTCGACACTGCTCAACCAATCAACACCCTCTTCCACCCCTCGACTAATCCTCCTACCATACCCCTCACCCCTTTATACCGCTTAACACCAACACAACAACAACAACCGGAAACAGCCGACATCACCACACGGTGGCAGGCTGGCCAAATTCATACACACACACACACACACGGAAGGGTTGCCGATTCCATTCATTCGTGTCGTTTTATGCTTACTTTTGGGCGGGCCATTGTCCTTGATTGATTGATTGGTATTGATTGATTGGTTGATTGATTGAATGATAATTGATTGGTATCTCAGTGATTGATATCTCCTCTGTCCAATATCATCTGGATGTAATAACGGACCCTCTGGAATTTCCCTTCCCACCAATATCCAGGAGCTTCATTGCTAACACTGCACTGCTTCCCCCGACCAATTTCATCCAGTACCGCCAGTCCATGGATGGCACTGGATGAATGCGACTCCGACAGTGATTTCATTCATCCAATACGAAGCATACACAGGGCTCAACGCCGAACTTGTTAAACTCGGGCTACAACTGGATCCCAGACTGACCTCCAACCGTCCGTCCGTTCGAAGGTCTTGTTTAACTAACCTATTGGAGTTCATGAAGTATGTTACTAAAGAAGTAGACAATCAAAGCAGGATGGATGTTGTGTACTTGAACTTTAGCAAAGCTTTTGATAAAGTTCCACATGGAAGGATAATTCATCAACTACTGCAACATGGGATTGTTAGGAAAGTTATAGGTTGGATTGAAGCATGGCTGATGGGAAGGAAACAAAGGGTAGTGTTAAATGGATGTAAATCTGATTGGAAGGATGTTCTGAGTGGAGTACCACATGGCTCTGTTCTAGGGCCACTTCTCTTCATTATCTTTGTGAATAACATTGAGGTAGGGCTGAGGAATAGAGTGTTAAAATTTCCTGATTACATCAAGCTGGTAGGAGTGGATAACAGTAGTAATGAATCTAGTAATATTCAACCAGACTTGGAGGACCTAAAAAGTGGGCTGATCAATGGCAGGTGTCATATAAATCATTTAGCGCTCTGGCGAGGAACATATTATTGCATCCGAATCACACGATGACCTTCCCTCGATGATTACAAAAATAGTCGAAAGTTACTTAGATGGTGTATATTCGGGTACAACCCTTCGTCAAACCACACAAAAAAATATGCAATTCCAACTAACGGTCGAATTCTCACTGCCTTATTTTATTATCTATGTCGATGTCGTGCCTTGCTAGGCATAGGCTTTTTGATTACGGAGACGCCTGCAATACGTACAAGACAAGACATATATTTCTGCACATTTGCATACATTGTTCACACACGGCGGTGCCTACTGTAAAAATATTTATCGAAAGCACTAAAGTTAACTAAAGTAAACTAGTCATTGGGGGGGCTCCTTTCATGCCTATCGTATCTATCTGCTTTTTTGGTAAACACCCTGCATTGCTGCACCAGGACGGAGAAGAAAAAAACAAAAACAAACAACAATCCCGAAGCTACCACAATCGTCACACGCACATCTCGTTCCTGGAGCATAACATACTTGACATGCACGTTATACACACCCTGTTGCTACATGCCTAACGACTAATTGTATCACAATATCGGCCAAGAGGTTGTGTTCGAGTTTAAGTCAGGTTTATGTTCCTTAATGAGTTATGACTCAGCGATCTTCTGATCCACATGGTCTTTCGCTTTGAATAGTATCCGAAGGTCCAAAGGAATAGATGTATGGTGATCCTGTGTGTGGGCGTTTCTGAAGTGGTCTCCAAAAGGGGTATCGGCTGTTTGATTTAACATGTCCCGAATGTGTTCGTTGAATCTGAGTCGGACTGGGCGTTTTGTTTCCCCTATGTATGTAGCCCGACACAGCTTGCAAAACATTTTGTATACTACGTTTTTGGGTGCAGTCTCCGTTGAAACCTGACCTACAGGTGTGGCAACGCAGTCCTCCTGGGCACCTACACTGATAAAAATATATACAACCATAATGCGCAAAATCACGGCGACAAAAGAGTTTATAAAGAGTATATATAGAGTTTATATAGAGTTATGTATACAGTTACGTATATAACAGTTATATATAACAGGTATATGTATATAACAGGTATATAAGTTAGGTATATAACACGCCTTTATAAAGAGTTCGGTAAGCAGAATAATGGGTGGTCGTTGAGAATTATACCTGGTTCAAAAAGGCGTGTTTTTCAAACTCTTCGGCTCCCGTAACCCTGCTAAAGTGTGTTAATGTACCACATCGGTTCATTAATACTTCACTAAGGGTGTTCGTTTACACCCATTGTGGTAGTTGTGTTACACCATCCGGCCACGGATCCCGGAAAGCTCCAAAATAACACCCTTCTGAATCAAAAGTAACCCTACACCTAGGGCGTAGCTCTACACCCGAAACTATGGGTGTTCTTCTACACCCTCTGGTGTCGTAGCACACTTCAAAAAGTACATTTTTACATTAAAAAATGTGCACAGAATTTGCATGATACACTGATAGCTAGGCATATAAATAACCTTGCATCGTCAACGCGCACCATTCTTTAACGTTTCAAAGGATGAATATTTTCACTGTACGTCGCCGAAACATGAAAACAGCTACAACTCATTTTTTGCAGATTTATTGAACATAACCGATCAATATAAGCGAGATAGCACAACGCATTAGTCAAAATATTGCTTAATACAGCACTTGTCACACCGGTGAAAAAAAACGCGTCGCTTCCACTACGCTACCGAACCAAGGTATGGAAACGCTACGAGTTACTTCAAAACTCAGTATTGGGATAAAGGATAGGGTCTTATCAGAGACACTGAACTACGGTACGAAACTACGCTAATAGCTAAGTTCAAACTCAAAGTTTTTGGACGAAGGATAGGTTCTTATCGGGGACTGAGATGCCACCGTCAATTCCCAACACATATCGCTGAATGAAAGCACCGAAAACCCTATAACGTTTTTAAAATAGACAGTTAAAGACCGAGTGTGCCAGCATACACATCAGGACAGCCGACTCCGCACTTTCGACAGTGTAACACTGATGTCTCTCCACTCATATTGTGTACCCTACAGTCAGCTTCTGGAGGTTTGGGCTGCCGTCCCGTGGTTCAGCAGAATCCATCAGCCAGGGCTCTCGGAGCACGGCCATGGTCTGTTTGAGGGCGCTTTCTGCAATGAAGGCAGTATGCCTTGTTAGAGTTTCTTTCTTGTCGACAGATTCTGGTCAGGGCATCAAAATTCCCCTCGGAGCTCACAAAAATTGGCGTCGATGGCCCCCAAATAAGCACAGCGGAAAATCGCTCCGGAGACCCAAACATACCATGAGATGCCGTAAAAAATTGCCCCGAAAAAAAAATTCCCGGAAAAAACGTGCCAGAGCTCGAAAAATTCGCAGCGGGAACCAAAATATGGCACCGGTGCCGGGAAAATCACGCTGGGACTCGGACATTAAAAATTCAGAGGAAGTCACCAAAAATCGCGTCAAGCTAAAATAAAAACTGGCGTCGGGTCCCCCGGAATCACGCACCTGGGCCCGAAAAGTAGCACCGGGACCCCGAAAAATTATATCGGAGCTCCCAAAATTGTGCTGGGGCTCCACAAATGCAGGACCCTAAGAGCATAACAGGAGGCCGAAAATGCACCGGGTCCACCAAAGCGTACCCAGTCTTGCAAACAGCGGCAGGGCCTTAAAGCATGCGTTGCAGCTCAAAATGAACACACCGGGAGCTCCAAAAGACCACAAGGGAGGCCTTCAAAGCACACCGGGACCATGAGGCCGCAGGGTGCCCAAAAAAACCAGCTCGGGCTCTCAAAAAGCGACATTGTCTTAAAGAAGGAACAACAAGACCTGGCACTAAATAAGCACAACGGGGTCTTCGAAAACGCGCCGATGCCTCAAAAATATCGTCGTTGCACAAAAAGCAACAAAACTATAAAAAGAGCCGTGGTCTCAAACATGTGACCAGCCACTAACAAAAATTGGCTGCAGCACTAATACACATACGTAGACGAAGAAAAACACAACTGGTCAAAAAATAACACCAATCAGCGCCTCGGTTCCGTAGCCAATCTGGGAGCATATCAAAGAGCTGAGGTGCATCAAAGCTCGGCGGGTCTCCGGATTTCTTAACCACCAGAAAATGTGGGAAGAAGAGAACTAATCATCGAATTGAATTAATCATATTTTCCAGCGAATCCAAAGCATTCCACACATCAAATATGTAACAAAACTATCATGTGACAGCAATGAGCAAAACGTGGGAGGCCTGGCAGAAACCAGAGAACCGCAGGGAGTGTGGCGAATGCGCCGAATGCGCAAGGCGGGAGTACACGTGCAAGAACGTTGGCGTTTTGGCGACCGGGCGTTATTAACTAGAATGCTTGAAATTGGAAAATTTAACCTTTTTTGAGTGATTTGTACAGGTGTAACTTCAACAGTGTAAGGTGACTTATCAAGGGATACCGAAAGAAAAACTTTCGAACATGATGGGGGGGGGGGCTGGGGTTGAAGTCCGGTGAATTAGAAACGATGGTGATAGATTGGGCCCCCTCTACGGGACAATTAAGTCGGTCACCAATGATTTTGTTTAAAAAATGAAAAGGCCCCTTTGAAGTGGTCGAAATCCAGGGACTTTTTGAATTGGGATAGGTCAGTTCCATTCAAATCCGATAGCCTCCGCCCCCAGCGCAAATCCTAGGTACCCAACTGGTTCCGGCTTTATAACCTTGAGGTTTGAAATTGCATTGAAGTTGTACATTGCAGTAGCAATTGGTACATGTTAGCTTTCCAGGTAAATTAAGCAGACATTGTCCTGGGATTTCAAGCCTTAAATGGAAACAAACACCTAATACAAAATATTGGAATCATAATATTGTCCTGGATTTTTGTCATCAATGGCATTTGATGACAAAATCCAGTAGTAAATGGTCCTCCCTGGATGATCATTGACTACTTTTTCAAGAAGATAGAATAAAGTTGTTAGAAAATTAGGAAAATTTGCAACTAAGGTAATTTTTGAATTCTTGTAATTTCTTTTTCCAATGCAATTTTAACGAATGTGGTTAACATAATGCAACTATTCATTTCCTCTGCAAATGCATGCTTTTCAGTTGGGAGGCAAAATAACACCAAAAAAGTGGCTTGGAGTTGGGTATAATAGCCTAAAAAGTAATGTTCAAAATCAATTTTTTAAGAATGTAACATCAACTAACCTAAAGTAGCCCAACCTTGCATGCATGAAAACAATTTTTTTTAATGGGAAATTTTCAAACAATTTATTCCTCAAGCATTTTCAACTTAAAAACCTAATCTAAACCAATCCATCCTGACGTGTTTTTGAAGAAAAAAAAAAAAATAATTTACAAAAATTCCAACTTCAAACAAAAGCCTGACCCAGCCTAACCAAACCTAACCCCCTTGGACCTTCGTCATGGAGGTAAAATGTGTGTAAAACTTGTCTCGTGGATACCTTAAACTTCAATAATACTGGAAATGGTTGGTTTGAAAATGGTTTGAAATGGTGGTTCGTACGAACAATCTCACTTGCCAGGGGCGGACCAAGGGACCCTAATGGAGTGAGGCAGAAAAAGTGATGACTGTACTCCCCTAACAAAATATTCTTGGAATTTGCCAACTTCATGTTTTAGTTTCAAAATATGATGTCCGTACTAGTTTTTGTTGCCAAAAAAAATTACTTTGGGCTTTGTATAATTTTTTAGACCTTTCGGTTGTTCCTCAGACCACAAACTATGGCACAGTGGGAAAAGATAAGGCAATTGATTCATACCTTAAAAGAGATGATGGCAAGGTTGAATTCCTGCGCAAACAGTCTTCCTTACATTCATCAAGTTGGCAAGCATTTCTGTATTATTGTAATTTAGGATATCCATGAGACAAGTTTTACACCCACTTTTCCTCCATGGAGCAAGCAAAGGGGTTAGGTTAGTTTTTTTTAGTTGGAAAATTGTCCAAAAAATGGGGACATTTTTCCCACAAAATCGTATTTTCTTGAAAAACAGGTCAGGTCTTGAACACAGTTTTGAGAAAAAAATGTTTGAAATTTTTCAATGTTTAACACTAATTTGTTTTCTTGCATGACAGGTACAGATAGGTTAGATTAGGTTATGTTACATTTTTTTCTTACTTTGAATGCTACATTATATGCTATATTACCCAATGCCAAGTCCCTTCTTGAGTGTTATTTTGCCTCCCAACTGAAAAGGATGCATTTGCGGAGGAAATGAGTGGTCACATCATGTTAACAAGATCAATAAACATTGCATTAAAAGAAATTTCAAAAATTCAAGAATTACCTTAAACTGCAAACTTACTAGCATTTCAAATAGCTCCATTTCATTTCAACTCCATTAGCAGATGTAGTTTAACAAAATATGTTATGAAATGCTGTGCACATATGAATGAAAATGTTTCAAAGTTGAAAGCTGACGAAAGGTCATGCAGTAAAAAAAAACATGGCACTCACCTGGGCTCAAGGGTGGGTCCAGGAATTATCATAGGAGGAACTTTGTTTGGAGAGGCACCACTGTGGAAGTACCTGGAGTGGCACCTCAGGGTGAAAAATTTGGCGGGATGCACCCAAGCACACTAAATGGGTGCCTTTTCTCCTAGAGGGATGCCTGGCTGAAAATTTCGAGGTAGGGGTGCACGCAAACCTTCTTGGAGAGGTGCTTTTCCTGGCCAGAAACCTTCCAGAGGGAACATGCTTCCAGTGTCCCCTTTATCTGTCCCTGTCTAGGCTTCCCAAAGCATCCATGGCCTACCTGATCCTTTATTCATGACATACATTTTTATCATGATCAGAGGCTTAGACACATCTAAAAAATGGAATGACCAAATCCAGTGATAGGTACCAGCGCCTCAAAAGTATAGAAATCGACAACCGTGTCCAGATTGCCTGAACAGTAACCCATCATATTTTGCTTATTGGCACAGAATAGGGATGAGCTGCATTGTCATTGCACCTAACTAGACTTATGAAAGGCAGCTATATTGTGACATTCTATTCCTCTGTAGCTTTGTATACATAATATTTGAAGAACAAAGCACATCGCAATCAGCTGTAACAGATTTAACTCACCTGTCGTGCTTCCATCCGGGTGTTCGGGAACAATGGCGGCGCGAAGACGGCACACGTCACTTCTGTTGGCGCATGCGCAATGCATACAAGTAATCATAATGGGTGCATTTGGGACTGCACGGGTGTCAACACTCATTAAGAAAACACATTTGCATATGGAGTGTTAAGGCACAACAAATACGAGGATGAGGTGTCCATGAGCGAAATGAAATTGCAAAGGAGTAAGGGGAGCTACTGTCTAACGCCTATAATGGGTGTAGATACCCACCCATTATGGAATGGGTTATCATTGCAGCCATATAGCTCACTGTGCATCCATGATAAGCGTTAACATGACTAGTTCCGCTCTGTTGAGCAACATTATGGGTATCATTTGGCTCTGCTTACGCCGTTTGGTGTAAATATTTTTATCAGTGATATACACTGAGACTATAGGCTTAGTGAAAGCTGAATGAATCAAAGAAGTGCGCAATTTTCTGTCGTTTTTCCAAGCTATTTTCGCTTTTAGGTCAGACTTTCTCACTATTTCCTTTACTTTACAAAGTATGTTTTCATCGATGTAGGGCAGAGTTAAAAAGCCATCATCTTGATCATGCCATGTGCGTCGATGCCTGGAAATTATAGTGTGCTGGCGGTTTTTGCTTTCTTTCACTTCCCGCAAAAACCTAGATAGTAATTTTCTGGGGTAACCATTGTCCAAAAGTAAAGTCCAGATTTTGTCAATGCTCCGTTTTTCTTTCTCTGAATTGGAAGAGTTGTTAATGGCCCTGTGGAAGCTGTTCCTAACAATGTTATGCTTGGTGGAGGTGGGATGTGCAGAGGTGTAATGTAAAATAATGCCAGAGTTGGTCGGTTTGATGCAAAGTCCGAACTCTAATTTAGTGCGCCCTTCAGCATTTTCGACGTTGACCAAAGTATCTAGGAAAGGTACGCCGGCGCCACCCCCTGAGTGCTCCATTGTGAACTTGATGTTCGGGTGTTGTGAATTCAGAATTTCTAGGAATCCTACCAGGGCCTGCTCTCCGTGTGTCTGTAGTCCTGCGTAGTCCTCAATGTATCTAAATAGGAACTTGGGCTTTTCTGCGACATTGTCCAAAACATTTTGCTCTAGCCTGTCCACAAAATGATAGCTAGTGCAGGCGCACACGGGTTTCCCATTGCTAATCCCTGTTTTTGCCTGTAGAAGCCGTCACCGAAAGAGAGAACGTTGTCATTCAGACACTGTGTAAGTAGGGTGCATACGTCGTCTATTGTTAAGCCAAAAGTAGTTACGTCCCGGATGTAATCTTGGAGTTTCTCACGTACAGCATCTATGGCTTCAGATATCGGAATACTGCCGTACAGATTTACAACGTCTATGCTGAAAAATATCGCATTATCCGGAATGCCCTCAGAATTCATGTGACTGGAAGTACGTTTGAGAAAATCATTGGTATCCCTGTCATTGGTATCCCTGAATCATTGGTATGTCTTGTCTTGTACGTATTGAAGGCGTCTCCGGAATCAAAAAGCCTATGCCTAGCAAGGCACGACATCGACATAGATAATAAAATAAGGCAGTGAGAATTTGACCGTTAGTTAGAATTGCTTATTTTTCTGTGGTTTGACGAAGGGTTGTACCCGAATATACACCATCTAAGTAACTCTCGACTATTTTTGTAATCATCGAGGGAAGGTCATCGTGTGATTTTGATGAAATGGCAGGCGTCTTTCAACTATGATAAGTGTAAGGTTATGCATTATGCATCTGGGGTCTGGAGGTGAGACTTTCAGATATACAATGGGAGGAAGGGAACTAGATGTTATTGAAGAGGAAAGAGACTTAGGTGTGTTGGTTTCAAAAGACCTTAAAGCAGAAGAAACAATGTATCTCAGCTAGGTACAGGGCACTCAGAATGCTGGGACTCATTAATAGAAGTGTGAGATATAAGAGCAAGGAAGTCGTGAAAAAGCGGCACTTGGAATATTATGTACAAGCATGGAGCCCGTACCTAGAAAAAGATATAGGTATGTTAGAAAGAGTGCAGCGCAAAACCACTAGACTCATCAGTGATATAAGTAACTTAGAATATGGAGAAAGGCTTATGGCATTAAATATGCACTCACTCAAGTATAGGAGATTAAGGGAGACATGATTGAAATGTGCAAAATTGTTAAAGGGTTAGATCAGGTCAATTTGAATGATGCCCTTCGGTTTGCAGTATCACATAGGGGTCATCAATTCAGGTTAGACAAGTTGAGGTGCAGGACAGTTCAGCGACAACAGGTCTTCAGTCAAAGGGTTGTTGATCAGTGGAATAGGCTGCCTGCTGATGTTGTTGGGGAGTTCCTCATTGAATGTATTTAAAAGTAGGGTGGACACATTTTTGGCAGGAAAATCTTGTTTTTGAGTTCTAATTTGTGATGGATGGGGTGAGATTTATGCTAAGTAAGTGTGCACGGCACAGATCCCTTTAAGCAGGCATGGATGCAGTTTGAAAATTATTGGTAAGGCATTCCATCCACATGTGTTCAGAGGGATTAAGCGAATAGGGCTGGATAGCTAGGGTAGATAGGCATTGATAGGTGTGTGGGATGTTGGTGGATGGTTTATTTAGGATGTGGTGATGGTTGGGGTGGGTGTTTTTACCAAGCGTATGGTATCTTCCATTTACAAATTTGTGGGCCCTTGTGGCACTTATTAAGTCTAAGCACTTTATGACTTGATGTACTACAACTGCGGACACGGTTAATTGCAAGCTAACCAATAAGTAAGCACGAAAATATCTACGTCGATCAACAAACGAGGCTGGAGAGGAGCATTTCGCATAGTGCTAAATCATCACCATTTGTCAGCTCGCTCTCGCTCTCTCTCTCTCTCTCTCTCTCTCTCTCTCTCTCTCTCTCTCTCTCTCTCTCTCTCTCTCTCTCTCTCTCTCACTCTCACTCTCACTCTCACTCTCACTCTCACTCTCACTCTCTCTCTCTCACTCTCACTATCTCTCTCTCTCTCTCTCTCTCTCTCTCTCTCTCTCTCTCTCTCTCTCTCTCTCTCTCTCTCTCTCTCTCTCTCTCTCTCTCTCTCTCTCTCTCTCTCTCTCTCTCTCTCTCTCTCTCTCTCTCTCTCTCTCTATCTCGCTCTCGCTCTCGCTCTCGCTCTCGCTCTTGCTCTCGCTCTCTGTCTCAACTCCTGTCTCTCCGGCGACACCCGTCGGCCGCTGCACGTGTTCCCAGTATCAAATGACGTGATCGGTCACCAGATCAGTGTCACTGGGCGACACCATGCTTAGTGACTATGATCCTGCCCAGTGACGTCATCTGCGCGTGAAGAATGTCTCCTTTGGTGATGCCAATAAATAGATCCAACATTTGTGGTGTTGGCGTCTGCGGACTCATTCTGCGCACGCGCTGGCCGATCCGGTCTGGCAGAATCGTGGCGTACGTGGCACGGGCGTCCTGCTCGGTATTCTTACCAGTGTTAGCATGTTTTGGTGGTCGATGTGTCGCGATCAATATTTAAGGAATCAACATTTTTCTAGTCTGTATTTTGCTCGGTCTGTATTTTGCATGTCATGCTTTACGGTGCGATGCTTTACGCAGTGGAATTTAGCGTGTTGATATGTTGCGTGTCGATGATTGGCTTGTCGATATTTCACTTGTCTATATTTGTGGTCGACGTTTAGTTTGCCGATGCTTCCTGGGGTAATCGGTTATTTCTGGCACATAGAAGCGTAAATTTATTCCATTAGACTATTCCCAGCGGAATCGTTTTCATGGTTGGATTTTCGCTAGACTGGAAAATAAGCCCGGAATAACTTCAGTATGCGTTTCAGCATGGGATGCGCTCACCCCGTTTGATGATCAAAGCAAGAGACGCTCACTCCGTTTGATGATCAAAATACTCGTGACGTCACCTGGGACCAACTTGGTCGTCTCCGGGTACTCGAACGATCTCTGGTGGCCCCTCAAGCCGTCTGGAGAAGACACCACTGGAGCTTCTACCACTTCCACACAGACACATCTCACCTCATTATTCCCGGAGATCACAGGAAACCTGAAAACTATCTCCACGTTTGTGTACCAGCAATATTTCCTGGTTGCTTTCTTTCCGTTTCCTTCCTATGCTTGGACATGGTCATTCCGTTCATTCTTGTCGTTCATGCTTATGCTTGACACGCCATGTCATTTACATGGAGCTTCAAAAAGAAAGTACTGTAATGAGGGGTAGTGGTGATACTCGAAAATTGAATATTAGTTGTTGAAAATCCCGCGTAAGCTTTGTTGAACAAACATCGAGAAGAACATAGTGAATGGTCATTATTATCATACACCACACGTACCGAGCCAATTTTCACCAATTAGGTTTTCGCTGACATGCTTCGATAGTAGGATATCGTAGGATATAGTAGGAGTGTGAAGTTTTCTCACGAACGCTTTGTTCCAGCACTATGACCACAGCATGGTGCCACGCATGATCCATGGTTCGACATGAACGCCGCTCACCCGCCGATCGCTAGCCGTCGGACGACAGTATATTGCGGTGTGCTCACGGCATCGGGCTCACGGCGCGCTCTGTCTTTAAACTTCAAGCAGAGCTTAAGTTCAACTGGCGCAGCCCGAAGCCAAGGCCTCGCTTCTCATCACTTCATGCCGCTGATTGCGTTCACCTGGCCTGGGAAATTGCGAAGGCATGACGCCGTGGTGGGCTATAACAGATATAGCCGGACACGGAGGGAGTATTTAAGGCATGACGCCGTGGTGGGTCACAGCAGATATAGCCGGACACGGAGGGTGTGTTTAAGGCATGACGCTGTGGTGGGCTGCTACAACAGATAACCGGACACGGAGGGTGTGTTAAAGGCATGACGCTGTGGTGGGCTGCTACAACAGATAGCCGGACACGGAGGGAGTGTTTAATGCATAACGCTGTGGTGGGCTGCTACAACGGATAACCGGACACGGAGGGAGCATCTAAGGCATGACACCGTGGTGAGCTACGACAGATAGCCGGACACGGAGTGAGTGTTTAAGGCATGACACCGTGGTGAGCTATAGCAGATAACCGGACACGGACGGAGCGTTCATGGTTCTCGGCAGAAGTTTCGAAATTGGTACCTTGTCTTGTGCATGTTTGAGCATCCGTGGTGTTTTGGTAACAAAACGTACCAGGCTGAAGCAGATGCGCAGCCGAAGCATATTTTAGGGGAGGCCGAACAGGGGTCAGAAATCTTGATCGCGGGGCATACGCAAGCGATTGTACATGTGAAACCCACTGCAAAGGGCCGGTGTTTAATTACTCGCAGCGAACGTCCACTCAGATATAAACTCAGCAGCACGATATCTCTTACAAGACGTGCATGTAATCACTGTTCTGACTGGACTTCTCAAGAACTCAGGTGGCTAGCATATAAACTGGCCAAATTGTATCATGTAATTGCATTAAAATAACATCTTAATAAAACGAGGTGAAAAGGCCATTTTGAATTATTTTTACATTGTGGTGCAAGACATCAGCGGACTCCTCAAGGTCAGCTTGTTCTGCCACATGGACTACCGTTGATGTGGCATCTCAATGTCCAGCATTGAAACAAAGGCCCGTAATTGAAGCTGGATATTATGCTTGGCTATGGAATACTCTTCTCATTGCCAACCTTGCTTCCAAGTAACATACCGCATACATTATTGTGTGATAAATAAAACAAAAAACCTCAAGTGTTCCCTTAACTGCTCCATGAATGTGAAGTCGATAAAATGCGCTCAGTAAAATGCATTTACGTTCAGTTACACGACCCAGCATAATATCCCTCCGTTTAATGAAGTCACGCCACTGTTTTTCTTTTATACCAAACAAGCAGACCGTGGGAAAAATTAGTTGCCGCATGTCTATTATCAGCGCTAGCACACATATGTTCAAACTGGACGTCAAGAAAACTGTTTCCCCTTCCCAACGATAGCAAACGTGTGTCATATTATTTCACGGAGCAGGTGGTCAGTAAATCGGTTCGGATCGGTTAGTGAATGTTGAGTGTGCCTTAATATGAAGATCCCTACTCGTAATCAACCACTACCAACATTCCAGCAGTATCGGCACCATGGTGGCCGCGTGGACCCTCGCCACGAGCCGGAGCCGGGCTGAGCGCGGCTCCCAGCCAGTCACCACCAGCAGCCCAGCAGTATCGGCACCATGGTGGCCGCGTGGACCCTCGCCACGAGCCGGAGCCGGGCTGAGCGCGGCTCCCAGCCAGTCACCACCAGCAGCCCAGCAGCATCGGCACCATGGTGGCCGCGTGGACCCTCGCCACGAGCCGGAGCCTGGCTGAGCGCGGCTCCCAGCCAGTCACCACCAGCAGCCCAGCAGCATCGGCACCATGGTGGCCGCGTGGACCCTCGCCACGAGCCGGAGCCGGGCTGAGCGCGGCTACCGGCAGCGTGGCGATCGACTGAGAATTTAAAAAAAGGCACGAGCGCCACCGGCGAGTGGGCGGGTCGACAGGGGTGGGGGAGGTGGGCGGCGGCGCCGGCCGGACGCGCCTGATGCCATCAGCGGCGGCCGGCGGGCGCCAGCGCGTGTACCCCCACCCCCTCAGTCCGCGCCCACCTGCACCCACAGCGCCACAACAAAGACGGCCGGCCGTCGGCGGCGCGGCGCAAAAAGCGGCCCGCTCTCGCAGGTCCATCGCCTTCGCCAGATATTCCGCCGGCGCGATTATACAACGGCACGTCCACGTGCACTGGCCTGACAGCGTCAATACCCACCCGTGCGGCTGTGGCCCAGAAAAAGTCGGACAAGGCTAGTTTTTGCCCCACTGACCCCACCAG
Organism: Ashinkailepas kermadecensis; assembly: GCA_034440615.1. Taxonomy (NCBI): domain Eukaryota; kingdom Metazoa; phylum Arthropoda; class Thecostraca; family Neolepadidae; genus Ashinkailepas; species Ashinkailepas kermadecensis. The sequence continues at coordinate 25,169 of JAOTOM010002965.1, forward strand.
CCTGACCTTGTGTAACTCACTTCTTGCCTTAAAAAAGCAACTGATTTCCCTATTCACGAGTCTCCAGCATATAATTATCCGATATGCCACATATTATATTGTTTTTGCGCCAGTTTTTACCCATCTAATATTTTACCACAAAAAGGTCGGCAGGGACAGGATACAGCCAAGTTAGGAATTGACAGTAACCGGTAGCTCAGCCCATTTGCATGCCATGTCACACAAACCTTCCAGTCAAGGTTGCTCTGCCGTCTGCAAAAAAAGCAGCATTAGGAATAAGCTTGCCGGAGAAGCGAACCCCTTCCGGGGCAGGGATCGGCCAGGGAGGCCAGTGGACAGGAATCTGACCCTTGATCAAGCTGGAGTTGCCATGGCGATTGGTTGCCATGGGGAATGTCCGTGGGAGGAGTCGGCCAGTGGCCAGGAATCTGACCCTTGCGGTGCGACCGATCTGATAGTATTCGGACCAGGTAAAGACATTGTCAGGAGCAGATCCAGATGGGGAGAGACAAGACGATCCACATGCCTAATTGGCGAGCGTTCGCAGACATTTTCGTTTGTTTCGGAAAACGTTTTTCTTCTTTATTGTGTCAGCAGTCATACAGTGGCTAAATAAGTGCAACATTGGTACGATGCGTCCATGTTCTCCAACCAAGTTCCTCAATCCTGGCCTCAGTGATAGAATGACATTGATTCTTCATTTGCTACTTTGATTTGCTAACATTGAGTTTTCATTTTTGTTGCCTCATTGATTATTCTCTCTAATTCACCAAGCCATCAATGCACAATCGCACCGTGGCCTCGTGAGATTCGAGATACAGCTGTGTTTCATGATCTGAGGAGCCATACATTTGAACCCTTGCAGACACAAGCCCGCGAGGAAATGGAAGGACACAGCATACGTGGAGCAATGTTTGGTTCAACCTCCGCAATAATTACGGAGTGGGGTATCGGGTTCTGTCCTTGCATTGCGTTTTTAATCCGTCATCTTTCGTATTGCCGGAACCTCCTGCTATTTGGCTTTTTGAGCTTCGCCCTTGGGATTGATGATCATAAAAAGACTACAAAGCATTCATCACGAAGAATAATCTCAATACGTATTCCGGCAAAAATGTTTCTCAGCATATGTGAACTAAATAAGAAAAAAACTCTTGACATCAACGCTTCACATGCAGCCATTATTGAACGACAAACATCTGCAGAAGGGCGAAACCAAAGGTGGTGGTGTAATTGGTGCCTTTGTTGGGCTTCGGCAATGCCACGCAACATCAGCAAGAGGTCATTCAACCATCACATATTCACAAACATACTTAGCAACACGCTTAATTTCATCAGAAGTAAGTTCATTAATTTGACTTGGGGCGTGCCTTCCATTGACTCGATCAAGTTGGAGTTGCTCATGGCGATTGGTGGCCATGGCAGGTGTCTGCCATGTCTTGTCCCACGGGTCCAATGACCTTTAATCGAGTTCCCGACATTCTAGCTCTGCTTGAACGCCCACGCTGTTTCCACGATGTGCTGTCCCGTCTGACCAGGAGCGCGGCAGCCCGTTGCCAAGGGCCGTGCTCCACCCGCTTCCCGCGAGACAACAGTTCTCACAGAGTCGGTGAATGTCCGCCGCGGCGTATGCACTGTCAACAGAGGTCACCCGGCCGGCTCGGAACCATTCGCCGGCGGCCGGGGCCTCCAGGGCGGCGTCGACCGCTTCCCCGGGCCGCGTGATACGGTAGCCACCGGTAGCCGCGCGCCCCATGCCGTCGACGCTAAACAATGTCGGCTCTGCATGAACGGCAGCGCGCGGCCGCCGATCACAGGAAAACCGGTCCGCGACCGGTATTGGCATTTCGACCGGCGTGCAAACTTGGACACGTCCGACTGGGACGCGCGCGGACCGCAGCCGACGCAGCGCCGCTGCTGTATCTGCCGGCGGCTGCCGAGACCCGACTGTACGGCCGACGGTCGGACCGCACGTCGGCGGCTGGCTGAGCTCGCTCGTGGCTCCGTCTCTGAAAAGTGCTCTTGACGCGGAGTTTCCTCAGCAAAAAACTCACGAGACCATGCTCACTTGAATATGTGTGCTGTTGGCTTGTGTTATTAGCACGCGAACATGGAGTATTCAATATTGTAAGCTCATAACCCACCAGAGCTCCGCACTGCCAGTTTTGGCACGTTGACTGCCTGCCGCCGCAGTTCCACTTTTTCATTTTCGTGGGCGACACCCGACGCTCTTTTCGTTCATTTCTTGGGGTGACACCCGTCACCCCGCGTGGATTTGTTTTTTCTTGCATCGTATTTTCGTTCCCTGTGTTTCTGTGTCCTTCTTAACTCTTTAAGTTACACTAGGTAGGGCTTTTTTCCCCGCGATGGGGGAAAAAACGAAAAAAGGACACCGACCCATGCTCGCCAACGGACTCAGACTCGGATTTTCCTCCTCTGACCACACCCGACGACCATCGCACGAACACAAACCTGGCCCCTGATGCTTCCTCGATTGATGGAAATGTTGATGACCCGCGCCGAACTATTCCCCTCGATGACGCCATGGAAGCCCCTTGCGCCTCGCCGACCCCTGCTTGTCCCAAGACCACGACCTCGCCTCGCAATCCAGACCAGACCATCACTCTCCATGCCGCTGACCCACGCTCGAACCAGACCACTTCATCCCAACCTGAACCCATTGAACCCTACCTCGACAGTGCTGGATCATACATCGTAGTAAAGCCTGTCGAGGAGTCCGTCTCCTTTCGTCGTGTCAACGTTTTCCGGCCAACCAAGCAGCTCCTCGCCATTTGTTCCTTAGCCAATCCTGACATTGAAGCCCCAGCCAACGGAACCCTCGTCATCAAAACCCAAACCCGAGCCCAGACCAAAGCCCTCCTCCGTACCACCACATATTGTGGTAAATCCGTGACCATTTCACTCCACTCCAAGCGCAATTCCACCAAGGGCACCGTCTTCGCGCCGGAGCTCCGCTTCATGTCTGAGGAAGCTATTCAAGCGGAGCTCAGGCCGGAGGGGGTGACCCACGTCCGCCGCATCACATCCTTCAAAGATGGCCAGAAACGTGACACGAGTCTCCTAGTCCTTACCTTCAACTCTACAACTCTTCCCAAGATCCTCCTCGCCGGATACATGCGATTCCAAGTCCGTGTCTTTATTCCCAATCCTCTCCGCTGTTTCAATTGCCAGCGCTTTGGGCATGGCAGCAAGACTTGTCGCCAAACAGCACGCTGCCCAAAGTGTGGTGAATCACCCCATCCTGATTCCACCTGCTCCAAACCTGTCCACTGTCTCAACTGCAATACATCCGACCACCTGACCACATCACCTCTCTGTCCAGTATGGCGCACGGAGAAGGAGGTCTGCGCTGTCAAGGCCACGACCGAGGTGTCATACCCCAGGCCCGACGGTCTGTCGAGGCCGCATCTCCATCAACTAAAACTTACGCCCATGCGGCCACCGTTGCTCCCCCACAGGTCGCGTCAACACTACTTCTGCCTCGATGCAAACGGACATGATACCAGGTTTAGCTCCACTAAAAAAACTTACTCCACTGACCACTCCGACACAAACCACCCTGGCTCCCAACACTCAGACCACTCCGGCTCCAAACAAACAGACCACTCCAGGGAGGAGTGATAGGCCCCGCAGTCACTCCGCTGCGGGAGCAAATTCTCGTTCCCCGTCAGCGGGCCGCCGGTCCGGCCCAGCGCCGGCCGGCGCCCACGTGACCCGACCAACTCCCAGCCGGCGGGCGTCCCTCGCGGCAGTGGCCGGCCGGCGTGATCCTGCCAAGGTCACCGGTCGGCCGGACGGCTCGGAAACGAGAAAGCAGATAATTTCGCCAAACAAACATTACAATTACCACACATCACAGAAATCCCACCACATTTTGACGCCATCAAATCAACAATACGACAAAACATTCGACATTTTTGGAACCAACAATGGACAAGCCACACACAATTACGTCTCATCAAACCTGTCATCGAAAACTGGACCACATCATACCAAAAGAACAGACAAGAAGAAAAAGTTATATCACGGCTCCGCATAGGTCACACTTTTCTCACCCATCGATATATTTACACTGCATCACCACGACCTTCATGCCGATCATGCAACACTCATCTTACCGTTTCACACATTATCCTACACTGTCAAAAATACCATGAACATCAAAAAACACTTACCAACTACTGCCGTACACATAACATCCCCTTTTCTCTACCCACACTATTAGGAGATACACACCCTTTCCTCATCAATCTACTTTTCACTTTTCTCCGAAAAACCAACTTACTTGAAGAGTTATGAACTGACTGTCATAACATAAATTTTCATCCATTCTACTCACGGCACGAAATGGCCTGAGCAGGCCGAAGTGCCCAACCCAACAAAACTTAAACTAGCACGCGAATAGTCATAAAAGCCGAACCATAGTATCTGTGCATACTAGCGTAGCTTATATATATATATATATATATATATATATATATATATATATATATATATATATATATATATATATATATATATATATCAACACTCACATATTTGTGCGTCTGTGTGTGTGTGTGTGAATGTGTAGGTACGTTATGAAACGATAATGTACCTACACATTCACTCACACACACACACACACAGATTTCAGATTTAAAGTCCAAGTGCCGCCCATTAGTGTTGCGCTGCTGCATACGCAGAATAGTGTAGAGGGCTCCTCCCTTGATACTATTATTGAGCTTCGAACACTCGCCCGTCCGAGGGGCGTGATACAACCATTCGCCCTTAGTTTTTTCTTCCGCAAGCGCGGCAAGACAACGCGCGTGAGCGAGTCGCCACCTGATGCAGCTGACGGGCATCCGTTGTCAACCTCGCGGTGTAATAATTGGCGGTGCCGTGCCGGGCCGCCAGCCTGTGACGCGACCAGTGGCACAGTGTCGCACCGCTCTTCACACACACCGCGAATTCGGATTATTAACGCTCATTTGTTGCCCCCATATAGCCAATGTAGTAGGGCCGGAGGGTGACATGACAGTGTCTGACCTGTTTGCAGTAAGATTTACACGCTGTTTACATTGGGAAGTGCATTATTCTACTCACAGTTCATGCTTTCGACAAAGCTTGGCACCAGGATCACCTTGTGAGTGTGTCGTTTTCTTAGCCCGATTTATATTCTGGGGATTTCGCTCCGCCTCCTAAGATCTTGACAATTCGCCGTCCTGTCATAGACAATATCATCTTGAGGTGTGATCTCCGAGCACCATCAACAGCAAATGATCAGTCCAACAGTTGTGCACATTCGCTCGCTCGTCGTGCGTCCGTCCACACGGCGGCGGGGATGGCCGAGTGGCTAAAGTGTTGAGCTCTGGGTACCAAATGTCCCGTGTTCTACACTCGCACCACTCGGGACATTTCCCAATCCCGCGGCCCACCGGCGAAACAGTGTGGGCGGCGTCATTAGCCGTCATCGTGCATAAAGTGCGTCGAGAACCGCCCAATAAACAAACAAAGTGGCCGTCCACACGTCTTACTTGCCATGACTATGGCATGGTCACTTCCAATTTTATTTGTCATACTAGTTTATCATCCTGGCTCTGGTAAATACTTGTACTCAATTTGGCGTCGATCATGGGTTTTGTTGGCCTTCATGTTTTCACTGCCCGCCTAACAACCTATGCTCTGCGTCTCTCCTCTTCATCCTCAGCCGCTTTTCCCCTCAGCTATAGTTTCTCAGCTCCACCTTGTCACTTCAGGCCCTACCTGGACAGGGCCAGGCAACCACTGGCCCTGGTCTGCCCCGGTCCCTGCCTGATCAGTCCCCCTTTCTCCCCCGTATGTGCGTGGTTGGCCAGCCCCCCCCCCTCCCCTCTCCCCCTGCTCCGCCCGACGACAGACTCGGGCCGACAGCGGAGCACGGGCGCGGGCGCGGACACGAGCCGAGACCGCCTTATCGGCGCCGGCGGTCGCGCCAGCTTTGTCCACGTGCTCGTCAGCGCCGGTCGCCAGTCTCGGGCCGGACACTGGATACCAGGCGGCGGAATGAGACGCGCGCCGATGCTCGCCAAGATAGCGGTCGCTAACTCGAGAAGGGTTCAGCCGCTAAAACGGCTAAGCCGCCTCGGACTACGCGCCTTTGTCCGGCAATCGTTGCTGTTTGTCGAAAGTCTGCTTCTGATGCCACGTAGGACTCAGATTACAGGATTGCTATGCGTCAAAGGATTGTTAATTGTGCGCATGTCGCAATTAGCAGCAGGAATGAAGTTGTGAGAAGAAAAGACACTGCTCCTTTGTTGGATGCAGATTGTTTCTTTGTTTCTTGGGTGGTTCTCGACGTACTTTATGGACGTTCACGGCTAATGGCGCCGCCCACACTGTTTCGCCGGTGGGCCGCGGGATTGGGAAATATCCCGAGTGGTGCGAGTGTTGAACCCGGGACCTTTGGCACCCAGAGTCCAACACTTTAACCAATCGGCCATCCCCGCCCCGATTGAATGCAGATGCAATATGGGAAGATATACACACATATATATATATATATATACATATGTGTGTGTGTGTGTGTGTGTGTGTGTGTATGTATGTATGTATGTATGTATTTATGTATGTATGCATGCATCGTTGGTTGAACACAGCTTGTTTCCCGCTCGTCAGCTCTTTCAAGGCTTTCGAAATGCCTCACACAATGTTCACACATCATGTTCGTAAATAAATCTTCGATATGACACTAGTGTGATGTAAATTTGTTCGTTCATGTATTCTAGAGTACAACATTTTGGCTATCGCAAGTCACCTTCAAGGTCAGGTTTAAAATCTGATGATATAATAATAATAGCCGGCTGGTTTAAATAAAGCGTACAACATATATAAAACGGCACTTTCAATGCAAGCTTTGCTGATGCACAAGTAGGCAAGCTAAAAACATGCACACGTATATTGACGTACATCGTCGCGATACGCTCTAGAGCGTCAGCGCGCTCTAGAGCGTCAGGGTGCTCCTGATTTTGTTTTGTTCGTGGATCACTGCAGAGCTGTTCCGAATGAATGCGGCTCGCAGCGTAGGAAGGCGTTTTTCTTCCATTTTTGTTCGCGCATTTCACTGCTATGCTATTGCTAGCTGAGATGGTGTCGCGTGTTAGTGCAGTCTTATATCTCTTTTGGTAGTGTGTTTTTGGGCCCATCATACTGTGGGTGCATAGTGCACCGCGGTTGGTTCAGCGTGGTCGTGGTGTTGCCAATGTAGTGTACCTTTCGGAATGTGCGTCATTCCTGTGTACCTGTGAACCAATACATTACTTTGTCTGTTTCAGGGGCGGTCGGCCCATGTAAGGCACTAAGGCGGTGCCTCACCTGAGCAGGGCTGGGAAGTATTTTTGTATGTTATTTTCGTACAAGTGATGCTTTCATCCACTGGAAAATAGAAAAGTTGAAAAACTGGAAACAAATATGCATTGGTGACTCGTAATTATAGTGAAAATTGAAGTTAACATTTACATCTTAGCTTCAAAACAGCTCTATCACTGGTCCGCAAAGGCATGCCTCTGGCAGATATCGCCATATATTGCGATTTCGTTTCATAACAAGTGCAGGGAATGCGGCCTTTTCGGAGTGGAGTCCATTCCTGGGTACTAATACTAAAGTCCATTCTACTCTTAATGGAGATCGTTGTGTGAGGGACACTTTTGAGGTACATCGGGGTATATTTTGCACACAAAAAAAAACTTACAATTGATTCGTGAAAATATGGAATGTGCAGAATTGTGGGGCAGGAGCAATTTACCTACTCACCCACTTAGGTAAGTACGAGAAGTGATAAATACTAGAACCGAAAGCCCAACGAGGAAGTCTGTTAGTGACCAGTGGGCTCTTACTGGGCTTTGATGTGATGATTGGTCAGCTCTGTAAATTCCATGCATCCACTAGTGTTTTCAGGACAGAGATCAGTCCAGCCAACAAAAAACAGCCTGATTTGGAGCAAACTTGTTCTTTAATCTCAACTTATGCAAAACCTAGTTGTATTTTATGAATCTGTTGCTCTGAGCTCATGCTTAGGTTCCTAGTTAAGCATCTACAAAGCTTTCCAAATCCAAGGAATTTGAAAATTTGTGAGAATAATTTTTTTACGTCGCCGTACCAAACGACTCAAAACCAACTTTTCAAGTTCGCACAATGCGTGCAATTTGAGTAAATATATAGAAGCCCCCAGGGCTTTTTTAATGTGTGTTTCCAGTGTCTTGATGTAATTTGAAATAATATTAAATCTTTGGGATTAATTGTAATTTGAAATAATAAATCATATCTTTGGGATATGAAAACTTTTTTGACATAAGCACTTCAAGTTATACTTATATCTCAATACGCAGTCACTTCATGAAGAAAAGAAGGTATTATTGTGCTTTAAGGTGGTAACCAGACAAGTTTTTACACACATTTGCCTCCATCAAGCCAACAAAATAGGTTAGGTTTGGTTAGGTTCGGTTAGTTTAGGTTTAAGTTGGAAAATTCTTGTTAAAATTTAATCTTTTTCATTTTGATTTTTTTCCTTCTAAAGCAGCTGATGTTAGGTTAGGTTAGGATGGGCTATGTTTTTTTTATTTTAAAGTTTTCAGGAAATAAATTGCTTAAAATGTTTGTTTTAAAATTTTTATTTTCTCCAAAGTGCGGTTAGTCCAGGTTAGGTTACGTTATGTGGCATTTTTATTTCATTTTTTAACATTTATTTTCATGCTATGTTACCTCACTCAAAGCCCGTTTTTTGTGTTATTTTGCTCACAACCTAAAAAGCAAGCAGTTGCACAGAAAATGAGTGGTCCCATCATCTTAGTCACTTTCATAAACTTCCATTCGAATGATAAATTCCAAGATTTCATAAAACATCCTAAAGCATAAATATACAAAAAAGAACATACGAATAAATCAAATAACGTTTCAAACAAGCACAGAAAAAAGCATCTTTTGTGACAATGCAGATGTAGACCATACCCCTCACGTCGACAAACTATGGGAAGTATGCAGACAAAAGTGTGTTGTGTGGGGCAGTATATATTTAAGAATTATGTAATATTACAATAAAAACATAACCCAACCTAATTTGACCTAACCTAACATAATCTGCTGATGTTAGATCACCTAAACCTACTGATATTGGATCACATAATCCTACTGATCTTGGATCACCTAATATCACTACATCACTGGAGTATCATCAGTGTATCGATGTATCATCTGCAATATCAATGCTAGGTGACATGATTTCAAAGAAAGAAAAGCTTGCTTATATGTTTTTTCCCGAAGAAATGTCACATAAAGAAGTTGCTGGGTAAGCTTCAACAAGTCCAGTCCATGCATTCTTGTTTCTGATTTGCTCTCAGGGCCTTCGATATCAGTAAAAAAGAGTTTTTGTTCGGGAATAAAAACTGATTGGATTTTCCTTAAATACCTCATTTTGGTGTACCATGCTTGTGTAGAATGGACAATAGTAGTCATGCCTATATTAGGAAAAATTGTTGACAGTCCATACCATATATTTTTTTTATGTGTTAAGGAGTAGTCATGTAAAGACCCATTTGATGTAAAATACCTTGCTTATTGTTTGCTTCAGTTTGCCAAAGTACATGTACAACTTAACTTGGCTATATGAATTGTAGTTTTTTAAACAGTTGTGATCAGAAACTTGTTATCTTAGCCAACATTATTCCTCGATCTGCCAGTGGATCTGTGGAATCCACGTTCTCTCTCAATATATATATATATATATATATATATATATATATATATATATATATATATATATATATATATATATATAGGTATATGTGTGTGTGTGTGTATATATATATATAAAATATATGTTATCTATAACATCCTCAACCAATATCGACCATCATCAAGAATACGAAATCTCACTGATAAATCCTTGAAACATAGTTTTCTTATCTATCATATAATCTATCTTATAATCATAGTCGGCTTCCTGTGCACGTCGGTGCTGAATCTGTCCTCCATTATCACACTGGCATCCAACAATGACGGTCAGCTTCCTTTGTACGTTGTGCTGAATCTGTCCTCCATTACCACCCCGGCATCCAATAATGACAGTCGGTTTCCTTTGCACGCGGTGCTGTATCTGTCGTCCTCCATTATCACTGTGGCATCCAATAATGACAGTCGGTTTCCTTTGCACGCGGTGCTGTATCTGTCGTCCTCCATTATCACTGTGGCATCCAATAATGACAGTCGGCTTCCTTTGCACGCGGTGCTGTATCTGTCGTCCTCCATTATCACTCTGGCATCCAATAATGGCAGTCGGTTTCCTTTGCACGCGGTGCTGTATCTGTCGTCCTCCATTATCACTGTGGCATCCAATAATGACAGTCGGCTTCCTTTGCACGCGGTGCTGTATCTGTCGTCCTCCATTATCACTCTGGCATCCAATAATGACAGTCGGCTTCCTTTGCACGCGGTGCTGTATCTGTCGTCCTCCATTATCACTCTGGCATCCAATAATGACAGTCGGCTTCCTTTGCACGCGGTGCTGTATCTGTCGTCCTCCATTATCACCCTGGCATCCAGTCGATGCGCCCTAAAGCCCTAATAGCTATCACCCTGGCATCCAATAATGACAGTTGGTTGGCAGTGCTGACCCCGCTGAGCTCGGCGGTATAGTGCAAGCCTTCCCAAGTTCTTCCCATTTGGCCCCGATCATTGCCAGCTCTTCCACACTTGTTACATGCAAGGAAGTGCAAGTATGCATGCATGTATGCATTGTCTTTCGGCACCCATCGTGATTGCTGTTGTGGCCAAGCGCCGTGACACTACACGTGGCAGGCAAACGCGATGTCCTCGACGACCTGCAGTAAATGTTTGGTTTTGAGTCCTCTTGAAGACCTGCTCTTCCGTATATGGCATAGGCGCCTGCGCGGGAAGGACGCCAAGTGACGAGCCGGCCTTGGGTGAGCCCCTGGCCACTCCGTCCACTTGGCGATTCAACTCCCCCTCTGGGCGGCGCCTCCACAGCGCGGCGCCTCCACTGTGCACAGCCTCAGCACGTGCTCCGGAGCGTTGGCGGGGAGCTGCAGTGCAGCGATGCCCAGTTGGTTGGACACATACTGAGAATGATCTTGATTGCGATTTTCCATCAGTACATTTGTAAGTGAACTTTGGACGTCCAGCGATGCGATTGCTCTGGTTGGTTTTGCCGCTTTCATCAGTACGTCACTGAACTGTTGAGCTGATCTGAACAATACAACAGTGGCGACAGCGGACAGTGGTAGACATTAGAATGAGAAAACAATAGGGATTATGGTGTGATGGTGCTGTTCAGGCGCTTTGCGATCTGATAGGTCTGGGTGCGAATCTGCGCAATGATCGGTTGTGTTGTGCGTCTGATGTTTTTTTTTTAAATAAACATTTTCATCAAAGTGTCCGGATTTAAATCGCCTGGTTCTTTTCCGAAATGTACTCCGCCAACCTGGCCGTTGGCCACTTCAGTAAGGTTGTTAGGTCGCTTCTTTGCGGATTCGGACGGATTGCGCGAAAACAGCCATAACACTACACTAACACACGACATATGGTAGCTAACACTGAGATGATGGTGAAATGCGTAGACAAAAAAACTCGGTGATTGCACTCCTTAGGATATAAATATGGCCCTAAAGATGGCTTGCGATAGCCGAAACGTTGTGGTGTAGGATGAGAATGAACTTACAATGAACTACATATTCTTCGTCTTATTCATTTTTTACTTTTTATCGAAATTATAATGAACTACTATCACTTCACCCAATGAAGAAACACATTTACATGATATCGACGGTCTCTCTTGGAAGACTGATTTATGAACATCATAATCATGGCACCGCGTGAGACATATCGAAAGCCTCGAAAGAAAGCTGACGAGCGGGAAGCAAGCTGCTTTGTTCAAACAGCGACTCTTAAAGCAATGGTGCGGCGAGGGCGACACTGCCAATGACAGATCAAGGAGGAGTGAATTCAGGACAACCGATTATGATAAATCACAAGCAGTAGCAGAACCGATACATTTTCCCAACGGCGAACAATTGTAGTAACCTTCCCGCATTCAGGTCTCTCAGAATTATCCGTAGTATAATTTCCTGACGTCTCTGGTCAAAAACCTCACGGTAAGTGATGATATTAAGTAAAAACGACAGCGTAGTAGTGACACTGACTGAGCTCTTACCGTACTATGGCTAATGCAGATTTCAAGAGGCCCCTTTCCCCTGCTTCGGGTTTAGTTATACGTCCATATAACGTATAACTAAACGTGGACACACCCCTTCCTATGGTGCTGTATAAACAAAAACTGCTTCACGGCGATTATTCTTCCCAGCTCTCCGAGCATGGTCGTTGCCGCCACTCGGGCCCCTGGGGTTCGGACACCGCCTGGTAGTATTATTTTCGGTAGAGTTCGATCCCACCTGGAAAACTGATAATTTTCAGGTGAAATTACAGCATCTTCCTGAAGTTTCCCAGTTTCTGCATCCGGCGACATCTTAATCGGATGGATGGACTAACCCGACGGCGCCGCCACTGGTCTGTCACGGGTCTGTCGGGGGTAGCTCATAAGATCTACTTTCAGAAGATCTACGTTCAGAAGATCTACTTTCAGAAGATCTATTTTCACAAGATCTACTGTCAGAAGATCTATTTTCACAAGATCTACTCTCGGGTCTGAATGTTCAGAAGATGTACTCCCAATTCTGAATGTTTAGAAGATCTACAAATAGGCCTCAAATGTTCAGAAGATCTACTCCCCAATGCAAATGTTCAGAAGATCTACTGATAGCTGGAATTGTTCAGAAGATCTACTCGAAGACGAAAGTATTCACAAGATCTACTAATACTTGGAGATGTTCACAATATCTACTCCCGGGTCGGAATGTTCAGAAGATCTACAGTACAAAAAGGAAAGCATAATTTTTACCTTCCTCCATGCTAGTACTGGAACGATCATCTTCATTGCGGCTTTGATTGCAAGCTGCTGAATAAAATGTTTTCTCTGTGGCAATAGCTAGCAATAATAGATAGTAATAGCCATCGGTACGGCATGGGAACGCCAAACGTATTGCTCCTGGCACTCTCTTCTCGCTACAAAAACAAGCGCGAGTCTTTTCGACCCACGGCTGCGGAATGGTGACGATGTGGCATATTTTTGGAGCGAAAGTAAAATTTCAATCTCTGTTCTTCGCCGTTCATTTATAATTTGTCGCCCACTAGATAACTTTTTAGGTGTTATCATTACCATGATCTCTTAGCTTTGCAACGGTGAAATGCTTTCATCGTTTGCCGATATACCACTGACCTCGCATCTTCGCAATGTTGCATAACATGATGCAGCCCGCACCAAAAAAAAACCTGCGGGGTAAATTCATACAACCTAAATAAACTTAATCAGCCTTTATCAACATCAACTTAATCAACTTAATCAACCTGTATAAACGTTTTATGGGCTGCTAATAAAATATAATAACCACAGAATTGCTTATTTGTATTAAGGTGTTTGCCAAAGCCGTTTCAAGATGATCTTATTCAATATTTCTACGGGCATTTCTTACCAGACGATAAACGCGAAATGAAGGAAAAGGTGCAACTACGGACTGAACGTTCGCGCCTTCTGTAAATGATAAACACCATGAACTATGGTCGGCCAGGACTCAAACCAGTATTATTACTGTACCTAAGCGTGAAATACGGACTTTTCAAATGGCATAAACTAATGCCACCTATAAATAATGTATTGTATTTAACCTACATTTTATCAACTTACTCCATCGTCAGTAACAACGTACCCCTATAGCGGGGTAAGTTGATGAAGCGGCAGTTGCGCGATGTTTTGCTCTCTAGTGGAAAGTCCAGAGGAAAAATAATTATCGGGGATGATACTAGAAGGTTTAGGCTCGGTGCAGGTGCAGCTATCTCCTCGCTACCTTTCCAAGGTGATGAGTTATTTTTAGTTTCGCCAAAATGGTATCAACTAGACCCGGTCTCTCCTAAAGATCTAAGAATATCGGACCGCGTAATAACCTACCATTTTATGATCGCAGTAAAAACGCTGGGTTTTTTTTGCTCTACGACGGAGAGGTGAGGGGGTCGGATTCTGGTGTCTGAGATATAAAGGAGCAGGACACAGAGCAGGCAACATGGGAAGAGCATAGGCTAAGCTTTCGAGTAGCTGAACTGGACATTTTGAAGGAAAAATAAAAAGAGAAAGCACGGCAGGGCCAGAGGTGAAAAAAAACCTGCTACTCGGCCACGAGCGTGGGTGACAGATATTTGACAATTATATCAAGTTATGGTGACAACTTACGGTACCGTATTATCATTGAGTATTGATTGTATTTATCATCAGGCCGTTTTGCTTCTTACACGCGCCCTGGAGGGCCTCTGAAAATTACGCGCACTGGAGGGGCGGGGGGGCGGATTCCGCCCCCCCTAAGATCTCGGCTCCTAGTGAAGCTAGAGGAACGAAATTCGCAGGGTGGATGGGTACGGTAGTGAACTCTATTGTGTGCAAATTTCATGACCTTAGGTCAATATCTTCAAGGTCAAATGAGGTCAAATTTGCAAAATTTTCTGGTATTGCGTGGCTTGGCTTGTCATCGTTATGGATCACTGTGATTGTATTTAAATGCTCCAAAATGGGCATCAATGATGTTTTGGACATTACTAATGATGCAATGCAGATGCTGGACCCAACATTTGACCTCAGGTCACCTATATAGCACTGCTTTATCAGGTCAGTTACATGTTCCTGTTACCGAAACCGGGCCGCCCGCCCGACTGCTCCGTCGGGCAGCTCGGAGCAATCGGCTTCGTGAAGAAAGGAGTGAAGTACATGAATAAAGTATGGAAACGCAATGACAAACAGTACAAATGACAAACAGTAGTGCATTTATGACAACATTCCAGTTGATCAAGTTTGGTTCCATTAACCTGTCATCAACTTGACCTGACTTGACCTCGGTGACCTAACATGATTTTGAAACTATATAGCATATCAATATACATCAAACAAGTCGCTAGTGTTGCCAAGAACACTTCCCTTTTGCGAATATACGGGAAGCGCATCAGCGCCGATTTTTGTGGTCTGGCGCTACAATTTTTTTTACTTTAGCGGCCCCTAACTTGAAAATAAAAATCGGCCGATTTCCATTTTTCTTGCTTTAAACGACGCGCCGGTCATTTTTAAGAAGGTACGCAGAAAATCGCGTATATCGACCGGTAAAATCTGCAGTTATGTACGAAAAACCGGAGGGGTGGGCGGATTTCGCCCCCCCCACCCCCAGTGGCGGTTTAAAAAACCAAACAAATTTTTTTTTTTTACCAAAAACCAAAAAAAAAATTTTTTTTTTTTAAAAAAATAAAAAAAAAAGCCAAAAAAAAATATTATAAATAATATAGAGGGGGGGAGGGGGGAGAAAAGGCTAACACTCGAGGTAAAGTCCATAGGTTTTAACATTGCCGTGGTAAGCCCCGTCACCTACGAACTGTCCCGTCCCCGTCCAGAGATTGAACCCAACGCAACAGTTCTGTTTTCCGGCGCAGTTTGTAGCGCGTGGCACGGCTCACATCACAGGTAACGAGATATGGCTGACATCACGTGAAAGCCCCAAATGTTGGCCATCCGTCGGGCACAATTTCGTTGCCGTCGGGTCAACGTGCTGCGCGTGCGCGTCACGGGTGTCCTGAGAGAACTGGTATCCGGTGAATCACCTGCCGCCCATAGGAATAGCATTTAAAACTGATATTTTTCGTTCGGAAAATCACCAATTTTAGCGCTCCCCATCGACCCGATTCAGATCGCCATATCTCGACAACCAATGGACCGATCGACACCAAACCAACACCTCAGTGTTGCCACGACAATTGTCAACATCGTCGTGGCAACTGTTTCCGAGTCACCCGCCACACGCACGCGAGGGGGGTGGAAAGCGGAAGCGACGTTTTTGAGCGTTTTTCACGATTGTTCTCGGAAACGGCTAAACTTGGCGACTTGCCGTCACTTTCACCTCTTGGCTCCATGTACCGGCTACAATTTTCCAATTGACTATCAGTGGCTACAGTATGTGCGGGCGCCGTCATCGTGACACGGGCTGCACGTGCTTCGGTCCGTGAAAAATGCTCCGCTTTCCACTGTCTCCACACCGCTGTCGAATGACATTTCGCGGAGAACGTTGTATACGCGGATAGCCCCACTCTTTGTGATGCTCACAGTTCTTTCGGATTTTACCTATCACAAATACTTTGGTTGCAATCGTCGATGCCCGCAACCGTTACCAGGCGTCACTTCGGCAATCTCAAGCGGCAGACGTGGCGGGACAGTGTCCTGTCACCGTCCAGAGATTGAATCCGACGCAACAGTTCCGTTTTCCGGCGCAGTTTGTTTTCAAAGCTGGTTTCAGTGTGTACGTATCTACCTGATAAATATCAAGGCGCTGTTGAAGCTGAACTTGTGTATGTTTGCGTAAGTGGTGTTTCGTCTCTGAGAGTCAGGACAAGTATTGGAAACATGGCCTTGTCTTTCATGTTGGCCGCCCATAATATTTTTATCTCCGGGAAGTTATCCACTCCTTTTTTTTCCAAAAGATGAATTGAGTCTGACAATGACTGCGATCTCCTTGCTGTTTGGTCATGATCATGGGAATATGGAAACACGGAACATGACCGTGAAAAGTACAAAAAGAGTTTTTGATGACAGAAACAAATCACATCGTTCTCAAACTTGGAATGCTACACAGTTTTCCTCTCATAATCCAGGATTCAGATTAAAAGAAAAGTCCTCAAAGTCCTCTGCTCTATACCAACCTGTAATGCCGCATAATTTTCCTCTCCAATTCCAGAATTCGAAGACCCAACCCAACCCTGGTCATACCTAACTGAAGTGACACTTTTCTCAGTTTCTCAGTTTGACACTTTTCTCATTTCTCAGTCTAACATATTATTTCAGCAATTTTGCCACAGTGCAGACTTCTGGAATCCTTATCATGAAAAAAAATATTTTGGTTCTTCCAATATGAGCCTTTATTTTAATAATTTAATCTGGTCACTTCCATGGGTTATAATTATTTGTGTCAGGGCCCATGTTTTGTCATAAGCAGGACTTGCTGCATTGACCAAAAGTGTTACAAATTACTTGAAACCAATGCAAAATATGACCTATGACACTCTGTCCTTAATATTGGTGTTATATTGAATTACTTACAGTACAAGGGAGTTCAATTTGTATTGGTGAATTTCATTTTCAATGAGTCATTGGATTTGGAGAACAGCATTTTTTAATACCATGTTTATCAGCATGATTAAGATGACGTGACCACTGATTCCCCTCAGAAATGCTTATTTTTTGTTGGAAAGCAAAATAATGTACTACTATTTTGTAATATTGTTTAATACAACGAAAAATAATTTTAATTCCTTTTTACCTGAAAAATATAGGGGCCATCGATGGCCCTGGCCGAAACGTTCAGTAATAAAATATAACCTTTATCGTTACCTTTATATCAACTCGCACCTCCTGTTATTGAAGGTCGTATATTTTCTTTCCACGTAATATTTTTTAATACTTATAATAACCTAGCCTGGTTTACCCTACCTCCTTTTAAATTGTTTCTTCAATATAGGCACAATTTGTGTGTTCAATAATATAAATGTTAAGAAACCTAACCTGGCGTTTCCTTTTTTTCAAAGAAAAAAATTTGATTTTTGTCTGACATAAAATGAGCATATTTTCACAATAAAAGCTAGCCTCACCTGTTGTTTTGCTTTGCGAAGTAAAACTTGTGTACAACATATTGTGAGCACATTAAACCACAATAATACCATTATATTTATGGATACGCACAATAGAAGCAAGATTACCTTATAGGGTGTGTTGTAATTTGACATATTAATTAATAATTAAAGATCATATATAATTGAACAAATTGAACATCATATATAGACTAAAGCGTTCTTCTTTGTTCCATTACAGCGGCATGGTCGATATTTCGCGCTCGCACACATGCGTACGGGTCTCACAGTGAGCCATCAACATGTGACAGCCTGGTGGTGTTCGATATTCTGTAGGTGACAGGCTGAACACTTTTTCACCTCTGGGCAGGGCTTAGCAACAAAGATTCCCGAAATCCGAGTTGTTTTACATAAAGTGTGTAGGGGGACGGGGGCGGAGACAGGGATAGGGGCGGAGACAGGAATTGTCATGGGGGCACTACATTGTCTGGAGGAGCGCCATTTTTTCGGAGGGGCACCTCTGGCTGAACATTCCGGGGGTAGTGCACTCGAGCACAATGAATGGTGGCACTACTTTGTCTGGAGGAGCGCCCTTTCTTCCAAGGGGCACCTCTGGCGGGGAAAAAAATCGAGGGGTGCACTCGTGCACACTGAAGGGGGCTTTTTCTCTCAGAGGGGCGCCTCTGGCTGAAAACAAAATCGAGGGGATGCACTCGAGCCTTTCGGAGAGGCGCCTTTTCTTGGCAGGAGGGACGCAAACGTCCATGGGGGTACATACCCCTAGTGTCCCCTGTATTCGCCCCTGGACGGGGACGGGGACGGTGATAGAGCACAGCGACGATCTTGCCCATGTGTGGAAAAGTTCGAAAACAATGTATGGGGCCAAATATGCGTGGAGTTTTATGTTACAATTTGGTTGGATATGGCCCATCCCATTGGGTCCCATGTTAAGAGAGCAAGAAGTTGGTTGGCCAAGGCAAATATCGTGATGACCAGGACAGGGGCGGATCCAGAAGGACCGGTTGGGTGTGAGGGAAATTTCACAATAAATTTGTCGATTTCGAAACCGATTTGGATTTGAACAGGTAGCATTCGCCAGGTCTGCTTAAGACACCATTTATTTAATAAAATGTTTTAGACTTCGAAAAGAGACTATCCTAGTTCAAATTTCGGCAACAATCGGCCTATTGAGGGAATGGCCCATGCGACCCCCTCCCGCACCCTTAGATCTCCCAGTGACCCAGGTCCCCCCCTGGAGTTCGACCCAGTCTGGAAGCTGAAGGTGATTACGGCGACGCCATTGCTTGCAAGCGTCCCGGCGTCTCTGGTGACTAGTGGAGGAGCACCCATGCCCTTACAGGTTGAATTATCACTTGGCCGTCGACGGATTCACACCAATGTAAAGATTTCTTGTGCGCATCCCAGTGATTCACTTGTCATACTGACATCTGGCGTTGAAAACCACAACCTGTAGTTCATATGATCGCCGTAGAGGCAGATAGTGATGGGTGACTGGAGCCTGCTATGGTAGTGGAAAGATTTGCATCTTGATCTCGTTCTCCTCAGTTCTGATGATATTTTGTCAACAAACTGTCATCTGCACGTGCTTAGAATTGATAACCGCACGTTGATTGATTTCATACCGCACATGTTTATCCTTGTCTTGAGAACAATCTAGTGGTACTTTCGATACGAATGGAAAGCTAATCATTTGTGAAGAAAATCATTTGTGACATGACATATTTCAACCATGATATAAAATTTGCATCGTTATCCAGAACACGTGACAGTAGCTAAGTAGTTTAAGCATATACCTGGACAATTGTATTTGGGAACCTCGATGATGTATTCAGTGATAAATTTAGCAAATTTGGGCAAATTCTGTCTAGCGTCCTAGTGGTACAATGACTTCCTCACACCGTTATTTGGTGCTTGAACCGAATGGAACCGAATCAGAACGCACTTCGTAGCTGGAGAGTCGGACACAAATCGTACGGATTACTAAAGTGACGCATGATGATGTCATGAATGTTCCCTTATATGGTAGACCAATGAGCATCGAGGACGCTGGGTACACGACGAATCAGCGTGCTTCCTTTCTTTCTCGATCAATGCGTCACCAGCCGGATGACGACGCGCTCTGCCTCTGACGTGTTACGGGATCCTCCAGTGAGAACGCAGCAAGGCAGTGACGAGAAATACGTAACTGGGTAAGTGATCAGCTGTGGTAGATAATCAAAATGTGTCGCGCAGACCGTGCTTGGACTTGATTTTGTGCTGTGTGCCGTGCAGTGGTGGCGCTAACAGGATGAAAGACAAGATGGCGCACGGACAATATTCACATTTCAATCTGCCCTCTTAGCTTATAAAAATTGCACTGCAACTAACACACCTGCGATGGATACCAACCTCATTTGCACTAGGTAGGTGGACCTAGTGCCTATCTACCTGCCTGAATTTCCATGTACCTACCTACCTATTAATCCAGTCATTTGAAGGTAAATACAAATATAGGTACCTAGGATCTAAATAGGGCAGTAAATGTGCACTTTAGCTTGCTAGCCATATTTTGAAAATAAATGTGTACTTGCCATGTGTATTAATGTGATTAGGACCATGTGAGTACTCAATTTGGTATGAATTGTTTGCTTTTCCATTTGTGAGCAAAATCATACCAAACAATGTGGCCTTGAGTGGGGGAATTATTGTACTTTAAGGTATTCAGGAGACCTAACTGTCCAGGGATGTAGGAATTGATGGCCAGAGGTTCAGAGGAGATTAATGCAGTAAAAATAAATAGGTATATTGGTGTAACTCAGTATCATCCCCATGCATTCTAAGTTCAATTTGTCAAATGTGTTGGTTCGATGGTGATTGTTGCATTTTTTTTTCAGGAAAAAACATTAATATGGTTGAGACATTCTATTTCAAAGCTATTGTTTCAAGTTTAAACAATTAGGATGTAATGTGCTGGCAGCATTGTTCAAGTTAATTCTTCCCTTGGTATGTGCTGTGTGTATTCAATGATAGTCCAGGTGATTGTTCATGTTTAGTCCAGACTGGTAGATTGTCTTGCATTTTCAAGGTAGAGTAGGTATACTTTTGTCTGTTCATAGGCATAGCAGAGCACAGTGTGTGGCCATTTGTGTTATATGGTTATTATTGTGGTGTTCAGAAGTTGGTTGGGGTCACATGATTCCTGCATATTCCAATCCTCAAAAAAGATATGCTGATTTATTATTCAGTCACCTAATTACTTAGTTATGAGCACTAAGTGACCATGCATGATCCATGTGCCCTAAAAACACATAACCAACCAACCATGATATACGTAAGCACCCATGATGATATGCTTGGTTTTATTTTATTCTTCTACCCTGTTTTTATGTAAGCTTCTGTATGCTGGCTTTAAAAATTTCACTGACTTTAAAGAGGGTGCAATGTAGTGCAATCAGGACTGACACACTCTAAAAGCATAACCTAGCTAGCCTTAAGGATGCTGCACATTTTCCCAGACACTTGACAGTAGGCACATTTTGTCTGCTTAGAGTACCACCTGATTTGAGTTGTTGGTCTAATAAAATGTAACAATGTGAAAACAGTATCCCAAATTATATTTTTATTTTCACCAGTGTGTCAGTAGAAAAGGTTTTTTTTCAATAAAAGAGATGGTGAGTCAGAAGTCTAGTGAACATGACAAATTAAAAGCATTTGCTCTATACTTGAGCCTAAACATCTGCAAATGATCCCATTAAGTCACAAAGTATTTACAAACATGAATTGAAAATTGAGCATGCAATTTAAGCTGCACACATTTCTGTGATGAATTGGTATGAAATGTAGGCATATTTGTTTATTGAATTTGTTTGTAACAGTGGGGATAAATACAACATGAATTATGAACCAAGGGAACACATTTTTCCCAGAGTGTTACCTTCCACACAAATCCAGACAATTGCGTCACTGAGTTTCAGTTATTCAAAATATTACTTCAAGGATCAAAATATCCCAAACGTTTTACAACCACGCTTATCAGGCTGGTGTGCTGTCGGCAATGTATTGCAGCTGCATAAATTGATTTACAATGACATTGGAATATTTTGGCCAATTTTGATCAGCCCAGCAGTTTCAGGCCAGTTTTATCCACTCAGATGGAAGTCTATTTTCGTCCGGCTTTTACCAAACTGGAATATATGCACCCAACCTTGTTTGTTAATTCCTCAAAAGTGCAATCATTCTAATGAAACATATTGCCATTGCATTGTGGTGTCACATAATGTTCTATTTCATGTTTGTTGCATTAAACAATGTTCATGTTTCTGTTGTCTTTGGGAGACTAATTGCACTCTGCTACAGCTGCCCATTTTTGTGACAAATGTTGCAGCTTAGTAGGAAAAACATGTCTGCATAAAAAATGTTTTGAATTCTCCCTACTTTGATAAATTGGCTGTCTTTTATTTTTAAAAAATACCTGATATCTATTGGGAGCATCTGTTTTTCTTGACAGTGGTTTTCAGTGATCATCTATTATACTATATTTCGGATTGTTTAACATAAATCTTCAGTTCAATGCAATCTTGAATGGTATCGTATTCCATCACTCTGTCAAGTTCTCCTGCCTTTAAGGGAAGCCATTTGGCTCAGCTACTGTCCTCATGGCTTCATCTGAGGTGCCTATCAGCCATTGGCGGTTTTCGACGACGCCTCTTTAATGTTTAGTCTCCTGTTAGTTATCCTTGCAAGCATACACCAGTCTGACCTCGTCTGTAGTAGTGCGTAACGCTGTTGTGCGTGTTCTCCCGTTAGGTATGGACAGCGCCAGCGAAGAGGGTCTGACCATCACGCCAGACATCCCCAAGGACACGATCGAGGTTCAGGCCGACACGAGCAGTCCGTCTGTTAGTAGATCTCATATCCGGCTAGTTCACGTGTCAGTGCCCAGTGTCTCCAGCGAACAGGTAGAGACATTCCCGACGCGCCTTGTCAGCTGCTGTTGAATCAGTGCCGCTTGGTTTGGTCTGCACTGGCATGGTTAGCGGACGCGCATGTCCTGTAGGGTGCGTGTCTTCGTGCATCAAAACGCAAGCATGTTCTTTCGAAGATTGAGTGTTCCTGGCGTGTTTTGGCCATGCGTTTCTTACCGGTTTCTGGAGTCTGGGTAGTGGCTTGTTTTTTCTTCATGTGCTGTCATTTGGATGCGCTCGGTTTGATTCATTCTCAAGGTTTAAACCTTGATATCGCCTCTTTGGCTGTAGAGTAAGTAAAACGCACGTTGCATCGCGTGCTATATGTGCCACATTGCCGTTTTTTGGGTAATTATATTAAACATAATGTGTATATTGTACACTATATCACACTATGTTACAGAATGGTTTTCTTTCTTTTTACTGATGTCAAAGGAGTGTCACTTTAATGCCGTCATCATACGGCCGAAATGCTTTCGAATTTTGGTGAAACGTTCACTCGGCGAGTGCGACTCGCGTGTCACAGTCGCGGCTGATGCATTGCAGAACCAGCCGTCCGTTATCCAGTCCACACAGCCGGTGGTACAGTTCAGCAAGAACAACGTGATCCTGGTCAACAAGACAGGCAGTGTTATCCAGAGCACGCCAAACTCGAATGTTCAGAACATACAGGTACGGTTGGCTGCCTGGAAGTTGGACGCGGGCGCCGAGCCCCTTCAGTAGCTGACGATTTAGCCGAGTATGCTGCAAGTGCACAGTTCGGTGGCATGCGTCCGCTTTGAAAAAATGCGCCATGACAATGCCAGTTCCCCGTTCCCCGGGTCACTAAAGGTCGGGACGCAACAATGGAACGGAGACTCTCCGCCACCGTCGTCATAACCGGACCGACCGATCGCGAGCGACGAGATTTCCGTCGGAGCGGTCGTGCCCATGCCATCGACCGCCGGGCCGGCCGCGTGCTGACGGGCGACCGGGGCCGCCAGGGGATCGGTCGGGCCCACGTGCCATGTGAGCGCGACGCGCCGCCGGGCCGGCCGCGTGCTGACGGGCGACCGTGGCCGCCAGGTGATCAGCGCCGACGGTCTGCAGCCGCAGTACGAGGACGAGCTGGCGCGGCAGCGGCGCGAGATCCTCACCCGCCGACCCTCCTACCGCAAGATCCTCAACGACCTGGGCGGCGGCGAGATATCCGAGGACAAGGGCGACTGCGACGTGGAGGCCGGCTCGTACCAGGGCAACGGCATAATCAAAGGTACGTAGCCGGGCTAGCCCAATTCGCCTACCAGTGTGTTGGGACCGGTGTGTGGACCACCGGTTCGATGTGTATACCGCCGGCCCGGTGTGTGGACCGCCGGTCCGGTGTGTGGACCGCCGGTCTGGTGTGTGGACCGCCGGTCTGGTGTGTGGACCGCCGGTCTGGTGTGTGGACCGCCGGTCGGATGTGTGGACCGCCGGTCCGGCGTGTGGACCGCCGGTCTGGTGTGTGGACCGCCGGTCTGGTGTGTGGACCGCCGGTCTGGTGTGTGGACCGCCGGTCTGGTGTGTGGACCGCCGGTCTGGTGTGTGGACCGCCGGTCGGATGTGTGGACCGCCGGTCCGGCGTGTGGACCGTCGATCCGGCGTGTGGACCGTCGATCCGGCATGTGGGGACCGCCGGTCCGGTGTGAGGACCGCCTGCCCGGTGTGTGGACCGCCGGTCTGGTGTGTGTGCAAATGCCTGCTCGCTCTGACGTCGCTGTCGTCGCCAGTGATCCCGGCCAACTCGATCCAGCTGTCCGGCACCGACAGCGTACAGGGACTGCAGACCATCAGCATGAGCAGCGCCGGCAGTGGCGGCAACACCATCGTCCAATACGCCCAAGGCGATGGGCAATTCTACGTGCCAGGTGCGGCCCGACCCGACAGCCCCGCCGCCACATCTGACCCGTCCCCATCTCGCGACGCAGCGGCGTACGATCGGTGGATGATTTGGACCATCAGTTGTGCCATTTGATGATATCCAGTTTTGTAGACTTACGATAATGTCATTCAGAAAGCTGGAGTAGCAATGTCCAGAATTTGTTTCAGGGGCCGTATATTGTAACGGGCCAAGGAGCTATTTTCCTATGGATGTTTTTTAATGGAATGAACTTGTCGGACATGTATTCAAAGAGAATGTCCAGCATTTTTAACTTCATAAACCAATAAACCCATTAACCATAAACGAACTGTACCCACACCAAGGAAATCATGTGACTAAAAACGGTTCCAACCGGCTTTATGTATACTTCAAGGTGCCGAGATATCCAGTTGTCCACGACACAACCTGGGAGTTGGGGGGTCAAGCAGACGAGCTATTTGAATCATTATTTCACAGCAGAGGAGATATGGCGTGCCCCTTGTATACGATGGCCTAGCTTACCTAACTTACCCAGTGCGTACTTGTTGCGCGTCTGTGCCATCCAGGGATACAATGGGCGCCAAATGACCCTGCAGTCGGCGCGCCCTTAAACCCAAATAATCAATCAATCCAGGGATACATTTAAGCATCCGCAGGCAGAGATAAAATATCCGAATAATAAATTACGGCTAATGAGACGCAGTATTCGTCTCAAACAGATTCCTCGGTGGTGGATAAAGGAGCATGCCGCTCAGCGCCAGGACTAAATACCCGACAATTTAAAGATATATCTTCGCATTATTCCCAAATATTCCTCCTTTTCTTCTTTTTACAAGACAATCTATGAAAAGTACTTGTCCCATCTCCATCAACCAACAAAAAACCGATTCGTTCGCTTTAGCATACACGTTAAAGCAAGGGAAACCTTGATTATCAGCCATACATATATATCTATATATTTATATCTACCTCTGATATGTGTGTATATATATATATATATATATATTTTTTTTTTTTTTTTTTTTTTTTTTTTATATATATATATATATATATATATATATATATATATATATATATATATATATATATACATGTGTGTGTGTATGTATGTATGTATGTATTAATGACAAATCTTATCCTATGAAAATTACACAGTTGTCCCTATTTAGGGGGCGTCATGGCGCTAATATTTGTGAACCCACCCACTGCGTGGAGGGATGGAGAAGTACTGGGTAGACATGATCAGCACACGGTAGTTTGATGCTCGGATGAGTAGTCAAAGGCTCACCCGGAAAGTTACGTGAGAGTGGGTCAGGGTATTGAAGGAGGCAAAACCTTTTGGCAAATGTAGCAGCCTGTCTTATTAATGACGTCATGGAGAGGGGAAACGAGCGTGTCGCCAGTGGTGCGGTTTTGTTTTTGCTACCTTTTTGGTAGTTAGGTCAGCAACACCTGATGTTTTAAGTACGTTACGGAGCGCCACGTGCTCCTGCCCACCATCGGGTGCGCTACTGGATACATCAGTGTTGTATCGCTCTTTACCGAGGCCATGATGCGATGGCGTGGTGTGACGTGACGAGCCGTGCCGTGACGAGCCGTGACGTGACGACGGTGGTTGCAGTGTCGATACCGGTAGCCGGCGGACTGAAGCTGGACAACAGCAGCGGCAACCAGCACATGGTGCTCACCCAGTCGGGCGGCGAGATCGTCGAAGAGGTGACCAAGAAGCGCGAGGTGCGGCTCTACAAGAACAGGTCAGTCGGCGGTCGTCACACACCGTCGTCGGTGTCGTCGGTCCGGCGGCGTGACGGCCGGCCCGGTCGACGGCGTCCTGCTGCCGGAGAGTCCCGTCTGACGACATTATGCCCCCCCCCCTCCCCGTTTTTGCGCTCTTCGCACACGATCGAACGCGCTGAAGTCTGGGACTGGCGATGATATGGCCGCTGCATGGCCGACGCAGTCGATGCGCCCTAAGCTCCAATGACCATCCAGCATGAAGTCTGGGATGTGTTTGCAGGGGTACAGGGGGACGTTGTCTGGTGAAAGTATTACACCTGCGCTCTGGCGAATAACACGGAACAGGGTTTTTTGTTGTTGTAAATGGGTTACATTTTGATGCCACCGCATTGTCGTAGGTTGTCTGGCTGCGTCGGCGGGAAATGACCAACAAATGTGTTGTGAATTGCAACTTGTCTTGCCAAGCCAAAAATTAATGTTGCAAAGCGCCTAAGCAATGTAGGTTTAGAAGACGAAAAATTACATTGGAGCTGTAGTATCTGGAGTAGTGCACCCCCACCCATGCATGTTAAGCTTTTGAAAAGTTCGTGGCCGGGCCGGTCGGTCAAGACGATTTTCTTACTCTGCTGGCTGAATGGAGACTTCTTCGGTCTACGGCCTGGCTCGCAGCCAACACTGTCATCAACACTCATGTTCCAAATGAAATAAATGAATAAATAAACTGGCATAGCATTTGTAAGTCGCTGCTCATCATACAGACACCAACGGGGCCAAACATCCCATCCGTCGAGCAGGGCCACCTGTACCAGCACAAAGGGCTTATCGGGCAGACGCGGTAGACCCACGCACCATTCTGGATGCCTTTTCCCGACTGAAGTCTGGCGAGACGGCGCCATTCGTTTGCCATCACTAAACCCGCGACCGTGACGGCCACGGGCGGAGAGTGGCGTTAGTTCATCAACAGTATATTTTAAAACAACGGTTAGTTAATATGCAGCAATCCTGCAGATACAAAATAATCCGGAATAGCTCGTTTTAGTTGGTATGAATGTGGCACTAGTATTCTGACCATGACACCAACAGATCCTACTTGACACACTACGTCCGTGCCCGAGACACCATTCAAAGAGAATAATTGTCAGCAAAAAAGAAGATGGATATTAGTTGACGCATCCTTAAAGACCAGACCACTTCCACCAGTGTACGGTGTAATTTGGATGAAACGTAGTTCAGTACGTCGTCGACTTTTCCATGAATAACTGTGGGAACCAAGCAAATGGGTTGATTTCTGGGCGGGCCTTGGCACGGTTCGGTGAACTATTGCATCATGCAGTATCACCTTGCCTACAACTACCGTGAAAAATCACTAGCATCTTGCTTGCAACTACCGTGGGCAATTGCGTCATGTAATATCATCTTGCATGGAACTGTCCACGACCCTTAACAAAAACCCTTGTTGCTGTTCCCGAGCGCATCTGAATGCATGCGCGACATGACATTGGGCTCAAATATTGGCTGGTCAGTTCGCCGCTCTGGTCGTTTCTGAGCAACCTTGACGCTACTACGTCGTCCTGCCGGACATAGTGCATCGTCCCATGGGAGAAAATACCCTGCCATTGACCAACGTCGCTGATCACTAAATCAAATCAAAACACGCATGCATTTCGAGGCCGTTTGTCTCGAGCAATAGCAGTGCACATGTCTCAGCAGTCGCCAGCCTCACCGCCGATATCGCCGTGCATGCCAGTGGAGCCCCGTTGTCCTTGGTCATGACGGCGTGGCGTTAATTGCCAGCGAGCGGACAACCGGTATGTCGATTCTGCTTTGCAGCCCGCCTTCATCCCCTGCTTCCGGTCATGATGCCGACCCGCTGCTACCGCCAGTGGGGCTTCTTGGGCGTTCATGGTCAAGTACATTTTTGAAAATCCTTGCCGGGTAAACGGCGGTGGCACTTGGCATTTTGTACACCGGGAAGAACGATATTTTAACGGGGAATGGTTTATATTGTTAGGTACACAAAATTTTGGCACACGTCATGGTCAGCAGTGAAGCATACATAGTTTCAAAGTTGAAAACCAGCGTGTGCAACCACCACCTTGCGCTTTATTCCTGAAGGCGATTTAGCGCTAAAACACCGACTGATCCAGGGAAGGAAAAACCGGTTTAACCCATCACAACCCTTTGTGTCTAAATATGAGTGGAATTATCTCCATTTCTATCAGATGATGATGATGATATCAGATCAGCAGATGTCTTCTCTGATGTAGCGGTGGCCGGTCTGTGTCACGGGGTCCCCTCTGATGGAGCGGTGGCCGGTCTGTGTCACGGGGTCCCCTCTGATGGAGCGGTGGCCGGTCTGTGTCACGGGGTCCCCTCTGATGGAGCGGTGGCTCGGTCTGTGTCACGGGGTCCCCTCTGATGTAGCGGTGGCCGGTCTGTGTCACGGGGTCCCCTTTGATGGAGCGGTGGCCGGTCTGTGTCACGGGGTCCCCTCTGATGTAGCGGTGGCCGGTCTGTGTCACGGGGTCCCCTCTGATGGAGAGGTGGCCGGTCTGTGTCACGGGGTCCCCTCTGATGGAGCGGTGGCCGGTCTGTGTCACGGGGTCCCCTCTCATGGAGCGGTGGCCGGTCTGTGTCACGGGGTCCCCTCTGATGGAGCGGTGGCCGGTCTGTGTCACGGGGTCCCCTCTGATGTAGCGGTGGCCGGTCTGTGTCACGGGGTCCCCTCTGATGGAGCGGTGGCCGGTCTGTGTCACGGGGTCCCCTCTGATGGAGCGGTGGCCGGTCTGTGTCACGGGGTCTCCTCTGATGGAGCGGTGGCCGGTCTGTGTCACGGGGTCCCCTCTGATGGAGCGGTGGCCGGTCTGTGTCACGGGGTCCCCTCTGATGGAGCGGTGGCCGGTCTGTGTCACGGGGTCCCCTCTGATGTAGCGGTGGCCGGTCTGTGTCACGGAGGATCCCCTCTGATGTAGTGGTGGCCGGTCTGTGTCACGGGGTCCCCTCTGATGGAGCGGTGGCCGGTCTGTGTCACGGAGGATCCCCTCGGCTGGCGTCGCTCCGCCTGTCACCCCTCTCTTCCCTACTCCACGCCGGTTGGCGAAAGCGCCACGTCCTGCCGTTGGTTCCCATCCTGAACGATGTGACCCAGATCGGGCTCCTGCGGATGAGTCCACCACGTCCGGAAGTTACACTGCGCTTTAAGTCGGATTGAAATGTATCTAGAAGACGTCTCGTTCATTTGCGCCTGGTATTGGCCAGTGGTGGCCGGTAGTGTCGCGGTCTGGCCGGTGGTGTCACCACGGTCTGGTCGGTAGTGGTCGGTGGTGTCACCACGGTCTGGTCGGTAGTGGTCGGTGGTGTCACCACGGTCTGGTCGGTAGTGGTCGGTGGTGTCATCACTGCCTGGTCGATAGTGGTCGGTGGTGTCATCACTGCCTGGTCGATAGTGGTCGGTGGTGTCACCACGGTCTGGTCGGTAGTGGTCGGTGGTGTCATCACTGCCTGGTCGATAGTGGTCGGTGGTGTCACCACGGTCTGGTCGGTAGTGGTCGGTGGTGTCATCACTGTCTGGTCGGTAGTGGTCGGTGGCACCCGGTGGTGTTACCACGGTCTGGTCGGTAGTGGTTGGTGGTGTCCCCACGGTCTGGTCGGTAGTGGTTGGTGGTGTCCCCACGGTCTGGTCGGTAGTGGTCGGTGGTGTCACCACGGTCTGGTCGGTAGTGGTTGGTGGTGTCCCCACGGTCTGGTCGATAGTGGTCGGTGGTGTCACCACGGTCTGGTCGGTAGTGGTTGGTGGTGTCATCACTGCCTGGTCGATAGTGGTCGGTGGTGTCACCACGGTCTGGTCGGTAGTGGTCGGTGGTGTCATCACTGTCTGGTCGGTAGTGGTCGGTGGCACCCGGTGGTGTCACCACGGTCTGCTCGGTATCGCCCGGTTGTGGTCGGTCGCGCCACGGTCTGGTCGGTAGTGGTCGGTGGTGTCCCCACGGTCTGGTCGGTAGTGGTCGGTGGTGTCACCACGGTCTGGTCGGTAGTGGTCGGTGGTGTCATCACTGTCTGGTCGGTAGTGGTTGGTGGTGTCATCACTGCCTGGTCGATAGTGGTCGGTGGTGTCACCACGGTCTGGTCGGTAGTGGTCGGTGGTGTCACCACGGTCTGGTCGGTAGTGGTTGGTGGTGTCATCACTGCCTGGTCGATAGTGGTCGGTGGTGTCACCACGGTCTGGTCGGTAGTGGTCGGTGGTGTCATCACTGCCTGGTCGATAGTGGTCGGTGGTGTCATCACTGTCTGGTCGGTAGTGGTTGGTGGTGTCCCCACGGTCTGGTCGGTAGTGGTTGGTGGTGTCATCACTGCCTGGTCGATAGTGGTCGGTGGTGTCACCACGGTCTGGTCGGTAGTGGTTGGTGGTGTCATCACTGCCTGGTCGATAGTGGTCGGTGGTGTCATCACTGTCTGGTCGGTAGTGGTCGGTGGTGTCATCACTGTCTGGTCGACAGTGGTCGGTGGTACCCGGTGGTGTCACCACGGTCTGCTTGGTAGCGGCCGGTTGTGGTCGGTCGCGCCACGGTCTGGTCAGATATGACGTCGGCGCGGTGTGTTGACGGCCGCCGCATGACATCACACCATGACATCACTGCCGCGCCGTGTCCGGCTGCAAACAGCCGGTACCGAGCCGCCAGCGTCATGCACCCCTCCCGCCCGGGGGCGGAGACGCTCGGGCCGCCCTCGGCAGGGTGACTGACGATTTGTCGTCGAGGTGGGCACCGATGGCGTCGTCTCGTGCGCATGGTGTGTGGTGATTTTGTATTAGACGCCTCCCTCCCACCCGCTGAAAGAAGTATGTACCTGAAAACCGCGCAGGCAACACATTTCGATCAAGCACGCAATTATTGGGAATTTGGTTTGTCAACGGTACGGTCATCTTGCTTTTGATTCGTTTGGAAATGCATGTATAATAAAATATGGTAACGAATATTAAAATATAAATGTCATTTATTGAAGTCCACAAGTATTATTGAAGTGGTACAATGCAAATATCATGGCTCAACTTCAAATTCGGCGATCAATCATACCACAGGCAAGTTGATTCTAAATTTGGGACTTGTGTGATTTTCAAGTATTGTGTGGTATTTATTGCCGTATTGGCCACGGGTGTTGGTTTGCATACTTTTGAGGTTTCCCCTCCCCCTTGTCATCCAGAGCTCACTGAACTGACACCGCAACAATTTACGCGCGCCGTTAAGCGGCACCTGCTGGCTGGGCAACCTGACAGCCCCGCGTCTTAGACACGCTATGTATTTGACTGTTCTGCATGTATGTTTTTGACCATGTTTTACTCCGGAGCAATATTGTGAGACAGACGTATGTGTGCATTTGACTGCTTGCATGTATGTTTTCGACTGTAAGTTTCATGTTTTTGTTTTTACTCCTTTACCCATGACTCGGGGCTTAATAGCCACTGCAATAGTGGATCACCCTATGCGTGTAATACAATACAATACAATACAAGACTATATGTTTAACTTGGAACCCTGTGGGCGGACCCCCAGCCGATTCTGCCCTCCCATTATTTCATACATTGACGCCCCTGGTATTGACCGATTTGCCGAATTATCTACTGACAATTTGAACGACGACGCACGGAAATGGAGCAGACGTACGTGGCTTTTGATTTTGTTTTAATGTCTTGTGCAGGGTAAGCTGACTCGATGGGCGCCGCCACAGCCCGGCCAGTCGTGAAATGTCGCCGTGAAGCGTGTGGTGTGTGACCCGCTTGCTGTGCGGGCTGCCGTCGGGTCGGGTCGGGTCGGGTCGGACCTCCGGCCGCCAGAACAACGTTCGGCGGCGGTGAGCACGACCGTGGGGCATCACAACGCGCGAAGGCGTCTCCACGCACATCAACGTGGAGCGGGATGTTCGCGCCGCCACTCGAGCGCAAGGAGTCCAGTGCTTTCTGGCCCTCCGCGCGGGCTTCTTGTACTGATTTCGATACGCACACTTCACGCGCACGCAAAACTAGTTCAGGCGTTCATTCGAGGCGACCCTGAGCGCGCGTTTGCGGTGAGTTTCTCTGCCGTGGCGTTCAGTGACGCAGCCAGGTTTTCGCTAAGGGGGCCCCGAAAATGTATGGCTTTGCGTGGTGAAAAAAAATCCCATTTGATCTAGTGTATTTGTGGTGCTTAGGGGTGGGGTCGGGCCCGGCCCCTGGCTGCGCCTCCGGTGGCGTTTGCGCCGCGCTCTTCCGGTCACAATTCATGTCGAGCTCGGTCGTGGTTCGCGGCGGCAGGATCGTCTCGGCACCAATCGTGATCCGCACGTCACGGAAAGCCACTACGTCCAACACACATGGTGGTGGTTATTGGTTTTACGACACGTCGACCGTTGAGTCGACCTCTCCGAAGAATAGGCGCCCCTTTGAGAGGAAATGGCGCGCGCCCCTTCAGCATGTCCAGTCAGTGAATCCTTTCCTTGCTCAGCAAATTTTCAGCCGAAAACGCCCCTCCGAGAAAACGGCGCATCCAGATGAGTGTCCCCATGAAAGTTCTTGGATCCCCTAGTGTGCGTATGTGTATATGCGGATGGATGTATGTATGTGTATGCATGCATGCGGATGTGTGTGTGTGTGTATAACTCCCGTGCATGCATGTGTATTGTATGTGTATGTACGTGGGTTTAGCTAGTTGTACGTGTGGGCCCTAAATGACCAATGCAGTCGATGCGCCCTAAAGCCCAAATAACTAACTAACTAGTTGTACGTGTGTGAATATATGTATGTGTGCAGGTGCGTGCGTGCGTGACATGCCCGTATTCCTCCTGGTGTCCTCTGTGGCTATTTCACCAGAGCTGTTTTGTACCGTGGACCCGAATCCATATCTGTCGCCTGACCAGATCGGTGTTGTGTCCGACTGTGTGCAGCTCACGGTCGGTTTCCGTTGTTCAACACCCGGACGTGCCGGCGTCCGCCCGTGACCTTGACTCCGTGTGCGTCTGGCTGGACCGCAGCCATGACTGACGTCTGTCGCCCGACCACCACTCGGGGTGCGTGCCGCCGGCGACCGTGACCGTGACCTGTGCACCGGCAGGGAAGCGGCGCGCGAGTGTCGGCGGAAGAAGAAGGAGTACATCAAGTGTCTGGAGAACCGCGTGGCCGTGCTGGAGA
This sequence comes from Ashinkailepas kermadecensis, assembly GCA_034440615.1. Taxonomy (NCBI): domain Eukaryota; kingdom Metazoa; phylum Arthropoda; class Thecostraca; family Neolepadidae; genus Ashinkailepas; species Ashinkailepas kermadecensis. Next base: position 58,656 of record JAOTOM010002965.1, read on the forward strand.
ACCAGAACAAGGCGCTCATCGAGGAGCTGAAGTCGCTCAAGGAGCTCTACTGTCAGAAGAAGCTGCCGTGAGCGCGCGGAGTGACGTAACGGAGTGACGGCGACGGCGGCGGTGACGCGCCGGACGCTGGCGCCCCGTGGCGGTCGCACGGGGCGCACCGTACCTGAGGCGTTGTGTCAAGTGTCGGCCGAACGCCCGCTCGCAGACCGACCGGGCGGGGCGCGGCGCTGGCCGGCTGCCAACACACCAGTGCATTCTTTCAGCCGGCGCGTCGGTCGACCGGCGCGCGCTGCGTGCGCGCCCGACGCTGCCTTGGGGGTCGTGTTTTGTGAAGTACCGAATGCCGCTATATCTGTTTGAGCGTGCGCGTCCGGCGGCGACGCGGCGCACGGTCGCGATGAGCGATGTCGGCGCCGGTGGGCGCGCGTTTCGGCATTACGCGCGCGGTGGGCTGTGCGTGCGCGTGTGCGTGTGCGTGTGAGCGAGAGCCGACGGCGACGAGAACGTTGGCGGGCCGGCGTCGGAGCCGCGCCGCCCCGTGCCATTGTCCGCGGCTGACGGCGCGGCACCTCATCATCAGCAGACATTGCGTGTAGAGTGTGTGTATTTTGTATCATCAGTTGTGCGGCCAATACAGAGGCCGGAGCGGCGGCGGCGGCCGCGGCGGATCAGATGGCTCGTCCGGATGCACCGCCCAGCGAACGCGTCCCGCACCGGATGTGGCTATCTGGTGACGAGCGGCGGGCGGACACGGGCCACCGTGAACCGCACGGCCGACGCGCCCTCCTGGCGTGGCTCCTGTCTAGTCGTTGTTATTGGGCAACTGCATAGGTTGCCGGCGCTCATCCTGTCTAGTCCAGTCGGCCAAGGCTAAACCCGCCAGTCGGGCACCTTTGTATACACATTTTGCACCTCGCCCAGTCGAAAGTCCAGGAGTATTGCTTGTTTGGTATATTGCCACCAAAGCACTGCGTGTCCTCCCGGTGGTCTGTGTCTACCGGAATAGTCTCCGAGACGTAGATTCGAACTCGCGACTCGGACGTCGTCGCCGCCCGAGGGCGGATCATGACCTCGGTCCACTAAGCCACACATGACATTCAGCCCCGTAGCTCTGGTCTCTTAGACGCTCCGCTTACGCACCGAGCCACCTTCGCAGTCGCTTTGTGCTGGATGCTTTATTTTCTAACGTAGCGACGAATACGAGTTGGTGCCTAACCCACCCACCACTGGGCTGGCAGCACGCAGCAGTTCTAATCGGGCTCCGTCACGAAAGCAGTTTGAATGGTTGTGACCATTTTGAAACACAATGATTGAACAATGAGCTTCTTGCATTACGGATTATACATGGCCATCACGATCAACATTACAAAAATATTTAATCGAACACAGCTTCGTGAAACGACCGAACGCTTGGGCAAACGAATAATTGTACCAAAGTCCAAAAGGTCGTCGGGCTGGACAACATACGAAAACAGTTCAAATAGAATTTGCTCACTGAAGTATTTCGAATTAATCAGAAACCACACAGCACGGATTTGGAGTACCTACATTGCACAGCTCTCGGCGAAGGTGGCGCCAGCCAACCGCGATATCGTTTTATTTACGTGTTGATTCCGCTGGTGGATCCAGCAGGTAGTATGTTCTTTTCTACAGCGCTGGCGCATGAACACAGGATTGCAATTTTGTAAAGTAAAGTTATATTTTGTAAAAATTAAAAAGTTTAATTTTGTAAAGTTCCGTTTATCCTACAGCAATAGTGCAGTTTTAATGGGGATTTCTAGAGCCTCCATTTATCCGTAAACCGAGGATGTTTTCGAAGACCATGGTTTCGAAAATTCTGCTTCATCGGACTGGAACATTTACCCCTTCCGGACGATGTCTGCCACACCCCATCCTTGCCTGATGAAGGTGGATGAGGATGAGGCACCACATGAACGGAGGAAAGTGCTGTGTTGGACTACACCACCGCACACTGATACCGATGTCGATGGCCGAGACCTCGTTCAGCCACGTTTTAACGTCGGATGGACATATCGACTTGACGCGGGCGCAATGGCAGATCTGATGATTATCGGGGTTTTCGGGTGCGTCAATGGTAGATCTAAGTGCTCATCCACGTCAGTTCAATCAGCCCATCGCCACCACCGCCACCGGCACGACCAGACGAGCCGCTGTCGGCAGCGCGGCCCGTGTCGCCGTCGTACTCGCGCATATCGACCGGCGGTGTCACCGGAGCCGTGCGGGGCAGCAGCGCGAAGGTTGTCGGCGGTCGGCTCCCGGAAGGCGGGCGCGCCGCCGGAAGCAGAATCCCGGGAAGCGCGCGCGCCATCAGAAGCAGAAGCCCGGGAAGCGCGCGGCGGCCGGCAGCAGCAGATCGGCCAGAAAATACGCGGTGCCGGCCACGCCTGAAATAGCCGGCCGACTGGATTACACGCCGCTGACGTCACGCCGGGTGGTGACCGGCTGCGCTGACGTCACGCCGCCCGAGCAGACGGCAGCGGGGCCCCCGCCGCCTACCGCCCCGCACGTGGACCGTGGCCGGGGCTCCCGGCCGGCGCGCGGCAGTAATGCCCGCGCAATACCCCGGATAAGGGGGAGGGTCGATACCCGAGCAAAAAGGAAGCAATACCGGGGAAATACTCGCGCAATATCGAATAACTAACAGGGTACAATGCCGGGATAGTACTGGGTCAATACACAAAACGATGGCAGGGCGATACCAGAACACAGACCACAAAGCGATACCACAGACATGATTTCAACACCGGGGAAGCACCACGACAATGCCGGGCATACACCAACGCAATGTCAAAGGAATGCCAGAACAATGCCGAAGAAAAACGGCAATATCCGCGCAATGCCGGGGCTCCACCAGGACAGTGCCCGGCATAACCGGAGTATGTCAACAATATTAAAATCACCGGAAAATGAAACAATATCGGTACAATGTCACGGCCTCCTTGAATGCTCGCTGGTGGATTGGTTGGTTATTGGTTTTACGACACGTCGACCGATGAGTCATATAGCGTCGCCAATCTCTCACGCCGATTGGTCGCGGGCGAAGAGTAGCGACAGGTGAGACTCGAACCCACAATCTTTCGATTGTGAGCCGAGCATCTTACCCCTAGACCACTCGTCCCCTCGCTGGTGGATTCATCGGTCAACATCACGCCTGTCTCACTTGATCCGCCGAGGCGCGAGTGTGACGGGACGTGACAGTTGTATTTCTGCCCCGAGTTGTCAACCGATTGCTTAAATTGAGCACTGGCAAGTCAAGCGCACGATACGTACGTCGCGATGGTAGAATATGGACGGCAGTGATACGTTATTTGTGAAATATGGTGGAATATACTACTTCCTGTACACACAACCAACATCCCTCCCAAATATGCATCGGCATCGTACTTCTTGATGAGTGTTTATGAAGTTTGCATGAATCGTTTTTTTAACAGTATTTCGTTCATGCTCATGTTTATCATTCCTATGTTCACCAACCAACGGACACGAACATCTTGCAGCACGGAAACATAACATGAACACCTATGATGTGGTCGGTTATGCAATCAGGTTGTAGCATGCGTATTTTTTTCGTGGTCATTAATATATGTCAGTGGCGTAGCCAGGATTTGGTCCAGGGTGAGGGGGCGAACATATCCGAAGATGGCCCCCACCTACTTAATGCCCCCCCGCTTTTTCGAAATTCCTAGAATTTCGGGCACTTGGATTTAAAAGGTCACCACTGGGACAGCCGTCGCCGCTGGGGCGGCCGCCATCGGCGTTCGTTAATTCGCCCAGTAACTGTTTCTTTATCCCCAAGAAACAGCAGGTGACTGGCACTTTTTCGGGATGAATGTGCATCATAGAATGCTCAGACGAACCTTGCCTGCTTTGTTCCTCCTCGCTAAGGGCTTCCCACCTACAGGCAGACCTCTCTGGCACTTTGATTGCACTCCCGTACACTGCTACCGAAGTCGTGGGCCGACACCGTGCTCAGCCACGCTTCAATGTCCAATGTACACATCGACTTGACGCGGGCGCAATGGCAAACCCTTCATATCGACTCTGAGCCTTCCGTCAGTCCGGGGGTCCTTCCAACGACATGGCCCCCTCCGTCGACCTGGAAGCCCTTCACGTTGGCCCATGCTAGGGCCCCCAGCGTCTTCCCGGGGGCACCCTTCGTTGATTCGGGGACCTCTTCATCGGCACAGAATCATTTCCGTCAGCAGGGTGCCCCCTTTCGGCGGTTCAGGAGCCCTTTACGTTGGCCCAGTGGGAACTTGCGGGCTTCTCGGACCCTCCAGGGGAGCTACCCTTTTCGCCACTCCTCCCCCCACCTGGGTACGCCACTAATGTGGGTCCCCCCCCCCCCCCCCCTGTTGGGCATTTCCAAAAACAAACGAAACGATACATTCATCAGTGATATTGGATCAAAATTAACATGAGAAGTATTTTGAATGACATTATTACCATGGTGAATTTCCACATACTACTGTACTCGTTTCGATATCACACACCCAACGAAGAACCACTATTTTAACACCGACGGACGGTCTCGCGTTGCTTTCAGGGCGCCACGTGTTCTCTGATGATGTGATGACGCCCAGCAGGACAGGGCATGTTGTAACGTTGTCTCGTGAGACCGGTTCGTTGGTCGTCCGCTAACTTGGCACACACTTTCATATTCGTTTTCGTATTCCTCACACGCGACCGATATCGCTCTATTTGTTACATAGTCGGCAAGCCACCCGAGAACAAATCCGAGGTCCATTTTGACCGCTCCAACCTCCAACCGTTTAATCTCTAGACACCACTTAACTCATAAGCTAAGAAAATATACCCAACTGCACGGGGTACCTGTAAATGATCATTAACCATTGAACAAGCGTCATAAAACGAACATCAATCGAATGACATTGATCTCTTGCGTCAGCCGTCATACATGACCGGCTGACGGAAGAACTTTCAATTGATGTCCATTGTATGACGTCTGTTCAAAGCTAAGTGACAATTTTGAGGTAACCCGCACCAGGCTACATGTGTCATAATACCAAGTATTCGTTTTTCCACAACTGGTTTGACCTTGACAGTTGATATTGTGTGTCATTTCTTGACAGTTGATGCAAGATGAGATCAAGGGCTTTCGATTGATGTTCGCCTCGTGAAGTATGTTCAAAGGTTGATGACCGCATTGAGGTACCCCGTGCAGAAGGGTATATTTGCTTAGCATATGAGCTAAGTGGTGTTTAAAAAGGTTAAACAGTTTGAATGATGAGAAAATGGACTTCGGATTCGTTCTTGAGGTGGCCTGCCTGACGCTGTATAACAAATATACCGACATCGGTGGTGTGTGATGAATACGAATACGAATACGAATATGAAAGTGTGACAAGTTAACGAACATGTTAGTTGGTTGGTTGGTTATCTGGGCTTCTGGACACATCTTTCTTCTTCATGGCCATGTGACACCCATGTGACCGGTTCTCAGTAGCAGCACAGGCCGCCGCTGGTGAAGAACCACACAGTGAGCACCTAACGGGAACCCGGGTGGTACCAGCTGTTGTCGCGTGCTATCTATTGCGACTCCAGGGTGCACCATATAGTCGTACCACCCCGAAACGCTTGAAAATTGAACACACCCAACGTCTGTTCCTTCGGTGTGCGACAATGTCAGATAAACCACGGGTGGACACTTCAGTGAGCGGGTAGGCCTTCTGAAGTTCTGATCAAAGCAACTTTAACAGTCTAATTTAAGTCAACTACTTTATGTTGGAGATGACGTACGTTGACCATTCTGCACCCCAACACCGTTGCGCCCCCTCCCCTAAGTCTGACGAGATCTCGACGGTGGTGGTGGCTGCTGGTTTTACGACGTATCGACCCGATAACGTAGCCAACATCTCACGACGATTTGTCGAGAGTAGTGACAGGTGGGACTCGAACCCACAACCCTTCGGTCGGGAGACGGGCACCTCACCCGTAGACTAATCACCCCTGACGAGATTTCCACCACCGAAAGACACACACGACAGTGGCCTCCTTCGCCTACGTCTGACGCAAACAGCAGACACCGACGTAATAATCGTGCGGCTCCAAAATTTCAGCATGAGTCTGATGAACCAAACCTCTCAGAACCACTCAGAAATCTGCTAACACGAACATTCTTTCGGCCCCACCAGCTGTTGATACGTTCATGCACCTCTTTCTACTTTGAATCAGTCAGCGGATCAGGTGATGGTAGAATCGTGAAATTGGGCTGGTGGTATGGCACGAAAAAAACCTTGCATTTCGTAGCCTTCAACCGATTCTTGCATCTCTTTCCTTCCTCTTCCGCTTCTGCACATGCATGATCATGGTTGTGGAAGCCTTAGATGTTCTTGAAACAGCCTTGCGGTTTGCAATAAAAAACGAGCCCCAGCCCGTGTTAGCCTAAACAAACATTTGATGTCACTTGATGACGGAGTCAGCGTCTCGCCTTCGCATTCTTCCCAACAGCGTTTGCGGCGCAGGAACTGTTGGGATGGAACCCATCTTGAAGTGGTTTTCTGATGTGTATCTTCCCGGGGTAACGACAATACGCATTACACATGCAGTATTGGAAGCAACCGACGACTGTCCTGTTGCCGCGCTGCTGCACGAAGACATACAGATGCGGCCACCGCCGAGCGAATGGCACGTGCAAACCATACGTATGGGTTGCATTGCGACAATAGTACAATTGTCACAATGCAGCATTTCAGAGTGGTCGATGCATTGAAACGGCCACCTACAGTGGCGCAGCCAGAATTTTCCGGAGGGGAGCCCAACGAAAAACAAACGTGATGAAACGGAGAAGGCTTGCGGCGCCGAAAATTTAGAGTTTTGCTTGTGAAAATCTCAAAATGTATCGTTTGATCCAGTATATTTGTGTGTGCTAAGGAGGTGCGGGTGAATGGGCGGGCCCCCTTGGCTGCGCCTCTGCTCACCTATACACCCATTCACACTTGTAACCGCCTTCCCTGGTGGCGGTGTCAGTGCCCGCATGCATGCATGCATGCGACGCCGCACCCTCGCTCAGCAATACTGCCAGGGACCTGCCGCAAACACGGCCGGGTCAGTGTTGGTGCTAGGATCGGGTGGGCCGGCACTGCTTGCGAGCTGTGCCGGCAAAGCCGGCAGATGCAATGTTGGATTGCGAGCCGTATGGCAGACACGCGTCGCACGTGTCGCACGAGTCCATCACAGTATCGGGGGCGGGGGCTATGGGCGTTGACTAAAAAAAAGGAACTCCAGCTGAAATACCACGCCCTCCCTGCCCTCCCCTCCCTTGCCCCAGGTTTTTTTTCACGCGGCTATACTCCTTGATAAAGCGTATTTGCTGCACTTCACTAGGGTCTCCACGCCAGGAACGTATGGACGTGCCGGGGACGTAAGAACGGTGATTAAAAGTGGAGTGGGCAGCGGAATTTGTTTTTTAAGCATATGGCCAATGGTTAAGATCACGATAAATCGTGGCCCCCGGCCCCCAACGTTCCTCCACACGTCCGATGTGCTGACGAGTCGGGCACGACGCAGGCGCATCTCCGGGGCGAGCGCTGTGTGCCGCCTACGTCATTTGTCGCGGCGCGGCGCCATCATGACGTCCGAATGACGCATGGGGCGCGAGCGGCCGGGCCGGGCGGCTGCGCGGCCAACTCGGCATGACGTCAGCCAGTCGCTCCCCTGCACAGCGCCGGCCCGCCGGCCGCCAAGGACGACGCGATCCGCCCGGCCGCCACGCAAACGTCCCCAAGCCGCACCGACGGCCGCCGCACCAGACGGTCGTAACCCGGGCGGGGAGCGCCGAGGACGGCCGGCCGACTGCGGCCCGCCTCGCCGCTGGCCGGCCGACGCCGCGGGGTGGCACGCGGCGGTTGATTGGACTGGCATGTGCTGTGTGGCACACTCTTCCAGACACGGCCAATCGCCGTGGCAGGCGATCCCAGCAGCTCCAACTCAACCCGGACCACACTGGCGCGGTCGACCTCGTCTCGGGTGGCTGGATATATGGTGGGAAACCCAGCTCCCCCACCCCCCTCCCACTACCGAGTCGTAAGGCGACAGCGGCGTTTGAGTCTTTGAACTCAGCGTTTGCCAATTGGCTTCGGTTGACTTCATGGCGTCATACACTTGTTGAGGTTATTTCTCCTGTACGGTGAGGAGAAATCACCATTCACAGTGATTCAGTTTGCCCTCTTCCCCAGTGGCGTCGCCACGAAATTCTTCCAGGGGGGGCAATGTTGATAGCGGGCCTCCTGCTCCCCGAAAAGGGGCCTCCACTGTGTTAGGACCTCCTCTTGCTTTTTAGGCTCTTAGTGTGGTTCCCGAAGGGGAACATGATTTCATATTGATGTCTTGTTTGTTCTTGGCATGGTATATAATTTACGCAAAGCGCAATAGCAAGAATCTTTTTTTTTTCGCTGAGAACCGAGCCATACCAGGGTATAAATAAGCAAATGTAGATAAATACGTCAGTGCCAAAACAAACCAATATCTTTATGCTTTATCGACGAGAAGAATCTTCCCGCTGGCCTCTAGATTGTAGCGAGCTGGTGGGGCTCGTGCTGAGCATATCTTAAAGATATCTCCCATTGATCAACCCACTTCTTTGTTCACCAAATTTAGCTGAATATAGCTAGGTTCATCACTACTGTTAGTCATTCCCACCAGCTTGATCTCATAAACAAACTTAAACGATCATTTATCAGTCCCAGGACAACAATTTCGCGAAGGTGACAACGAGAAGTGGATTGAATTGGTTTTCTGATCGTCATCTTAGGGATTTATTAATTTTTTCATAACATTTGGTGCTGGCTGCAAGGCACTTGGCACAGAAGCTAAAATAATAAATGCTCCGCGAATAAATTCACGGCAAGAACAAGCATTGAACAACCATGCATCAATGGCAATGCAACAATGTAACAATGACAATGCATAAATAATGCAAAACCTTCGAATTCCACGCCGTCACGCCCATGGTTATCGATGTGCTGTACCGGTTTGTAAATTATGTCGTTGAGAAGGTACTGAAGCTGGGAAGCTCTAATCATGCAGGCTGTAATCACAGAAGACAACTTTGTAGGAAGAAAATACATTTTAAAACATCATTCCTCCCATTAATATGGATCATCGGTGTTGTTTTGTATGCTTGCGAGGGGGAATTTACCCCCGCAATATTGGCTTTGCTCCATGGGCGTAAGTTTCTGAAAATTATTGGGAGACCAGTGACGCACTCATATTTGCGTCAAGGGGAGGGGGCAAACGTATTTGGAGGGGGTCCAACTACTTCCGATTTCGACCACTATTTTGTCAAAGGGGAACTTTTTAAATACAATAATTAGTGATCAACTGAATTATCCTGTGGAGGGGCCTAATCTACCACTATCGTTTCTGATTCGTCGGATTTCAACCCTAGCTCCCACAACCTGTTCAAATGTATTCTTTTGGTATTCCTTGATAAGTCACCTCGCACTGCTGAAATCACACCTGCACAAATCACTTTAAAATGTAAAATTTTCCAATTTCAGACATACCAGTTCATAGTGCCCGGTCGCCACGACGCCAACGCACGCACGTGCACACCCATCTTGCGCATTCGGCGCATTCGCCACACTTCGTGCGATGCTACGGATTCTGCTGGGCCTCCTACGCTTTGTTAATTGCTGCCACATGATAGACTTGCGCCATATCTGACGTGATAAAATGCTTCGTATGGGCGTTCGCTGCGAAAATTCGATTAATTAAATTCGATCATTAGTTCGCTTCTTACGATATTTTATGGTGAAGAAATGCGGATACCCGCTGAGCTTTGATGCACATCATATCTTTGATTAAACATGCTTCCAGGTTGGCTACCGAACCGAAGCCCTGCCTGAGTGTACTTCTTTGGACCCGTTTCGTATTTCTTCGTCTACGGATGTGTCTTAAGGCTTCAATTCATTTTTGTTAGAGGCCCAACGCATTTTCGAAACCTCTGCTCGTTTTAGGGTTTTGTTGCTTTTTTGGGCACCGAATATTTTTTTTTAGTTGTCGGGGCGCTTTCAAAGATCTCGATGTGTTTACTTAGTGCCCGGTATTTTTGTTCGTTTTGGGATCATGTTGCTTTTTGCGGCCCCAGCCTCTTTTCAGGCCCTTGTGCGGTCATATGGCCCCTGTGTGCCTTGAGAGCTTCCAGTGTTTTTGTTTTTTGTTTTTTTTAGTGTTCCCGGTATATATAGTTATGGCTACAACGCATGTTTTCGGACCCTGCCGCTTTTTACGAGACTGCGCTTTGAAGGGCCAGTCGCATTTTCGGTCCCCGTTGTGCTCTTAGGGTCCCGCCGTGTTTATTTGGGGCTACTGACGCACATTTGTGGGGTCCCAGTACGATTTTGAGGCTTCGGTGCGTTTTTTATGGGTCCCAGCGCGACTTATCGCGCCCAGGCGCGTGGTTCCGGGACCCAACGCCAGTTATCTGGGCTCAACGCAATTTTTGTGGATCTCTTCTGAATTTTCTTTAATTTCCGAATCCCGCCCTGATGTTTCGAGTCCCTGGTGCCATGTTTTTGTATCTCACCTCGATTTTCTTCGAGCTCCGGTATGTTTTTCGATGCCGTACGCGATTTGTCAAGGCATCTGATGACATGTTCGGTGCTCCAGAACCATTGTCCTGACCCGGACTTTTTTGCAATCCCTCCTGATTTTGGAGGGCTCCGGCTTTATTATTCGGATACCGATGGGACTTTGGGGGCCACACGGTGCCTATGTGGGGCCATAGACGCCAATTGTTGGCAGCCCCGACGTTAATTTTTGATGCCCAGACCAAATTTTTGGTACTACCGATGGGTCCGAGCGCGAAATTTTTGGTACTACCGAATTGTGGGTCCGAGCGCGAAATTTGGTGGGACCGGTTCGAGTTTGCGGGGCGCGTTGTGCTTAGCTGTGACCCCAACGCGATCTTGGCGGTTCCTGTTGCAGATTTTCGTGCCTCGGAGCGAGTTTTCTGGGGCCCGACGTATTTACTTTGAGCCCCTACGCGAATTCTGGTGGACCGACGCGAATTTGTGTGGTCCCAGCGCGACTTTTGGGGGCCTCGGCTCGATTCTTGGGAGCATATCCCTCTTAGGAGGGAGGTGCCATTTGCCCCTTTGATATGTCACTGCGGCCACCGAAGGAGTTCTATTTTTTTTATAGGTCCTTATGTGATATTTTTTGGGTCCTGGTACGATTCTTCGATCTCCAGGTGCGATTTTTTCGGTGCCCTGTCACGTTTTTTCTCCAGTGCCCAACGGGTTTTGCGGGGACTTTGACCCGATTTTTTTGGGCGCAGAGTGACATTCCGGTTGATAATTGATTTTTGGGGCAGCAGCAACCTTTGGGGTCCAGGCGCGACTTTTTTGGTCCCCAGTGAGATTTTCGAAGGCTGCGACGCGACTTTTTTAGTCCAATGTAATCTTTTGTGTCCCGACGTCATTTGCTCGGATCCCTAGCGCGAGTTTTAGCGACCTCGACACTTTGTGGGTGTCCAGGGGCGGATCCAGCCAGCAAATGAAGAGGGGGCCAAATCGATGACGAGTCCGGGGACCGGGAAAGGGGGTCGTGTTGCGAATGGGCGACAAGGAGGCACTTTTCACTAAAAACAAACGACCTAATTACCTGTAATGGCCTGGCAGACAACAGTGGCCGCATCAGACCGGGAGTGATCTGCAACGTCACAAAATAATTTACTCTGCTTAAATACCGACATGCTTCACAGAACTAAATTCAAAATAAATATTTCACTCTTTATATCCGCTAAAGCAGGGGTCCCCAACCTGCGGTCCCCGAGCCGATTTGTGCGGCCCCCGGTGCCATATTGAGTTTACATTACACTGCGGCCCGCGGCCTTTTTAGCGGTATTTAGCGCGGTATTTAGCGTCATTTTTTTGTGGGTGCGGCCCTCGGCCCCTCCCGACTTCGGTTTTGTGGCCCTCCGCCCAAAAAGGTTGGAGATCCCTGCGCTAAAGAGACGACAACTAGGAAATGGCTGAAAAATTCACTACAGATCGATAGCACGTACACCGAACCGTAGTCTCCTGGGAAGCAAACCTATAGGTACCCATACTCCCTTTTCAATCAAACATTAAGCTCGTAGTTACGAAGAAACTTACGCCGTAGGAGATCATATGCATTAGGCACGATTTACGAGCCATGGCATATGGCATACACATTGTGCTTACGAAATCGCCTGACAACCAAAACTACGATCAATACTCTATATTCAATCGAACATGAATCTCATAATTCTGACGATACTTACGCCCTACGACATCATATGCACGAGTTACGAGAAATAAACATACGGGATAAAACGAGAAATAAACAGTTACGAGGGAAAAAAGCGCGATCGTTAAAGTCACGCTACTGTCTGCATCATGATCACCCAACTTCTTTCTTTTAATAGCCTTGGATCACATCACCTCTTGCTCCCTCTATTGTTGTTCGAGCGAATAAATGCAACTACTTCCACAAGCTTTTTAGCAAAAAGTGCAAATTGTTTCCCATCTGAGATGGTCTGAGGTCAAAAGGTATGTTGGCCCCCCTTTCGCGACCAAAGGGGGGGCCATGGCCACGTTGCCCCCCCTGGATCCGCCCCTGTGGGTGTCCAATACGTTTTGGATGCTTTTGGTGTCATTGTTGGGGCCCAAGAGTGATTATCCATGTACGGATTGTTTTTCGTTGCCCCGGTTTCATTTGTGTCCAAATGATACTGTTGGGGAACGGTACGACTTATCGTGCCCCTAGCGTAATTTTCATGATCCGGGCGTGAATTTTTGGTACCCATAAGCTCAGCGAGATTTTCAGGGGCCCCGGCCGGATCTTTTTGGGCCCATGTCGTGATTTTCAAGTACCCCGGCACGACTCCTGCCATTTCAGGTGCTTCTAGCAAATTATAGACCTCCTCTCGCGTCTCAGGGGTCTCGTCTCATTTCCTGGAGCTTCTTTACCGGTTTTGGACGTCTTCTCGTCCGTCCTACCCTCCTCCATATTCAATGGTCCTCCTCTCCCGTTTTGGAGGACCTCCTCCCACATCCTGGGCCCCTTTAACATGGCATGGGACTTCCTCTCATGTTCCAGGGGCATCCTCTGCCAAATTAGGGGCCTCCTGCCACGCCTCGTGGGCCTCCTCCTTTGTCCTCGCAAAGCTTACCCGTCTTGAGGGGGATCTTCAATTTTAAAAACCTCGCCTCCTTCCATACCTGCTACCTACCACTCCCATTTTAAGGGCCTTCTCTCATTTCCTGGGAATTCCTTCCGGTCATCGGGGCCTCATTCGGCCCTAGAGACCTCCTACTCCATCTCGAGGGACTCCTCTCGAGTCCGGCAGGGGCCTCCTTTTTTCTTTTGGAGGCTTTCTTTTTTCAAATCAGGGGCCTCCTCTCACGTCTTCGGGGTCTCCTGTTCCGCGTTTTGATTCTATCTTTTCCCATTTTAAGGTTGGCCTCTTATCTCCTAGTGGACTCCTGTTCTCTCTTAGGTGGCTCCTCTTCCAAATTACGCAACCTTTCCTATCTCAGTTACCTTGTCATTTCCTGGGGACCTTCTTACCCGTCTTGAAGCCTTCTTTCTCGCCTGGGAGCCATCCCTCTTATCTAATGGTCATTATCTCCTATTTTAGGGGCTCCCTCGTGCATCATAGGGTCTCTTTCCAATCTAATATCGTCCTCTTCCGAATTAGGTGCTTCCTGCCAATTTTCTGGATTATCCTTTTCTATCTTGGTGGAACCTTACCCATTTCGGGGACTGCTTTTACGTCTCCGAAACCTCATCTCATATCCACTGGCTTTCTCTTCCGTCTTAGGGCCTTCTCTCATTTCTGAGGTCTCCCTTCCCGTATTGGGGCCTCCTTTGCAATCCTGGGGCCTCCTTTGCAATCCTGAGGGCCTCCTTTGCAATCCTGGGGGCATCCTTTGTAATCCTGGGGGCCTCCTTTGCAATCATGGGGGTTTCCTTTGCAATCCTGGGGCCTCCTTTGCAATCCTGGGGGCCTCCTTTACAATCCTGTGGGCTTCCTTCGCAATCCTGAGGGCCTCCTTTGCAATCCTAGGGGCCTCCTGTGCAATCCGGGGGGCCTCCTTTGCAATCCTGGGGCCTCATTTGCAATCCTGGGGGCCTCCTTTTCAATCCTGGGGGCCTCCTTTGTAATCCTGTGGGCCTCCTTTGTAATCCTGGAGACCTCCTTTGCAATCCTGTGGGCCTCCTTTGCAATCCTGGGGGCCTACTTTGCAATCCTGGGGCCTCCTTTGCAATCCTGGGGGCCTCCTTTGCATTCCCGGGGGCCTCCTTTGCAATCCTGGAGTCCTCCTTTGTAATCCTGGTGGCCTCCTTTGTAATCCTGGGGCCTCCTTTGCAATCCTGGGGCCTCCTTTGCAATCCTGGAGTCCTCCTTTGAAATCCTGGTGGTCTCTTTGTAATCCTGGGAGCCTCTTTTGCAATCCTGGGGCCTCCTTTGCAATCTTTGGGGCCTCCTTTGCAATCCTGGGGGCCTCCTTTGTAATCCTGGAGGCCTCCTTTGCAATCGTGAGGGCCTCCTTTGCATTCCTGGGGGTCTCCTTTGCAATCCTGGAGTCCTCCTTTGCAAACCTGGGGGCCTCCTTTGCAATCCTGGGGACCTCCTTTGCAATCCTGGAGTCCTCCCTTGAAATCCTGGTGGCCTCCTTTGCAATCCTGGGAGCCTCTTTTGCAATCCTGGGGCCTCCTTTTCAATCCTGGGGGCCTCCTTTTCAATCCTGGGGGCCTCCTTTGTAATCCTGGAGGCCTCCTTTGCAATCGTGAGGGCCTCCTTTGCATTCCTGGGGGTCTCCTTTGCAATCCTGGAGTCCTCCTTTGCAAACCTGGGGCCTCCTTTGCAATCATGGGGGCCTCCTTTTCAATCCAGGGGGCCTCCTTTGTAATCATGGAGGCCTCCTTTGCAATCCTGGGGGCCTCCTTTGCAATCTTGGGGGCCTCCTTTTCAATCATGGGGGCCTCCTTTGTAATCATGGAGGCCTGCTTTGCAATCCTGGGGGCCTCCTTTGGAATCCTGTGGGCCTCCTTTGTAATCCTGGAGGCCTCCTTTGCAATCCAGGGGGCCTCCTTTGCATTCCCGGGGGCCTCCTTTGCAATCCTGGGGGCCTCCTTTGCAATCCTGGGGGCCTCCTTTGCAATCCTGGGGGCCTGCTTTTCAATCCTGGGGGCCTCCTTTGTAATCCTGGAGGCCTCCTGTGCAATCCTGGGGGCCTCCTTTGCAATCCTGGGGGCATCCTTTGCATTCCTGGGGGCCTCCGTGCCAATTGTTGGCACTCTCGTGATTTCTGGGGTCTCCTATCCTCTCCTAGGTGACTCCTTCTTCAAATTAGGGGCCTCCTCCCACGTCTTGGAGGCCTCCTCTCGTGTCTCGTCGGCCTCATTGCTCACTTTTTTCCTGTGCATTTCCGGATAGGGGCCTCCTCAAATTTCAGGGGGCGGCGCCCCCCTGTTTGACGGCAGGGGGCGACTGCCCCCCCCTGCCCCCGGTGGCGACGCCCTTGCTCTTCCCACACACACACTCTAGCCAGTTTGCCATAAATTCCTGACAGCTTTTCAAAGCAACTTATTTCAAGAGTTTAGTTCTAGTTTTCCAGAGCAGCTTCTCGAATAGTAAGCACAGCAAAGGAGGACTGTAGTAAGCTCAAATCTGGCTCTGAACAATAAAAATAACTTAATGCTGTATTAGACCGCGGAACGCTGCTGAGAGTTGATCTCCAGCGGAAAAGCCGCGGCAGACCGGCTCATTTCAGCACAGATTAAGCACGCTTCGCGACGATTATTGGTATAAACATGGGTAAAAATCAAAATAAAAGAATAGCTCTGACTCCGAGTGAAGACAATTACAGCGCAACTCCGTAAGAAAAAACAGTTTCAAATCGTAACGGTCGGGACTCTACAGTGAACCATCGTACTATAACGCGCGGGGCTAGACTCATTCGGGCTTGGCTCTCGCCTATAATAACGCTGCCAAAACCGCAGTGCATTGAGGAAAAGTAACCAGAAGACAATTTTGATACAGATACAACCATAAGCAATACACCTGTGAGCCGCAGTTATATGATCTCTTATGAAGATCATATAACTTTTTGGGAGCATTGAACAGGATAGGTTATTTGGCGCCCGTGGAGTTCCATGATCGCTCAACGACATATAAACCGGTACATTGACCGAAACAGGTGTGTCGGTTTTACGTCAACACCTGAAATGATTTTGTGGTCTGACGACAATCATGACCATCGCTAGAGACATGCTTCTTGCAGGTTCGGTTAGGTTTACAAAACGCGAGGTCTATGCAGACAACGTTGTATCGACGCATATGATGTGGCATTCAATTATCGCCTGAAGTATACCAATTCCGTGCCAGTGCTGCGGTTTGGACAGATTCGGCGCAATTATTTCCCCCTGTTTGCCATTGTTCGCAAAACAGAATTTAAGGTGGGAAAATTGCTTCACGAGGAGCAGAGAAAAGTGGCCTGTGGAAACAACCCAGAGCCCATGTATCCGTAACCATCCTCCCGACCACTAGCAAACTTGCACGTGGCCAACTTAGGTTGAATTATGCCCACTAACGTTAGACAGGTCAACAACTTGTATCGGTGTATTACCGCGCTTGGATGGCCGCCCATCAATCCCCGCATGCATAGGAAGGTGTCTGGTCTCTCTCTGTCGATCTCTCTGTATATCTATATCTGTATATCTATATCTGTATATCTATATCTGTATATCTATATCTGTATATCGATATCTGTATATCGATATCTGTATATCGATATCTGTATATCGATATCTGTATATCGATATCTGTATATCTGTATATCGATATCTGTATATCGATATATCTGTATATCGATATCTGTATATCGATATCTGTATATCTGTATATCGATATCTGTATATCTGTATATCGATATCTGTATATCTGTATATCGATATCTGTATATCTGTATATCGATATCTGTATATCTGTATATCGATATCTTTATATCTGTATATCGATATCTGTATATCGATATCTGTATATCGATATCTGTATATCGATAGCTGTATATCTGCATATCGATACCTGTATATCTGTCTGTATATCTATATATTATCTGTATATCTGTATATTATCTGTATATCTGTATATTATCTGTATATCTGTATATTGTCTGTACATATATATATATATATATATATATATATATATATATATATATATATATATATATATATATATATATATATATATATATATATATATATATATATATACATATACATATACATATACATATACATATACATATACATATACATATACATATATCTCTCTCTCTCTCTCCTCTCTCGCTCTCTCTCTCTCGCTCTCTCTCTCGCTCTATCTCTCGCTCTATCTCTCGCTCTCGCTCTCTCGCTCTCTCTCGCTCTCTCTCGCTCTCGCTCTCTCGCTCTCGCCTCTCGCTCTCGCTCTCGCTCTCGCTCTCGCCTCGCTCTCGCTCTCGCTCTCGCTCGCTCTCGCTCTCGCTCGCTCGCCTCGCTCGCGCTCGCTCTCGCTCGCTCGCTCGCTCGCTCCGCTCGCGCTCCGCTCGCTCACTCTCGCTCGCCTCTCTCGCCTCGCTCACTCTCACTCTCACCTCTCACCTCTCTCACTCTCACTCTCTCACTCTCACTCTCACTCTCACTCTCCTCTCACTCTCACCTCACTCTCACTCTCACTCTCACTCTCACTCACTCCTCACTCTCTCTCTCTCTCTCTCTCTCTCTCTCTCTCTCTCTCTCTCTCTCTCTCTCTCTCTCTCTCTCTCTCTCTCTCTGCGGGTGATCGGACGGCGTATCTGGTCTGTCCCCGGGTGATCGGACGGCGTATCTGGTCTGTCCCCGAGTGATCGGACGGCGTATCTGGTCTGTCCCCGGGTGATCGGACGGCGTATCTGGTCTGTCCCCGGGTGATCGGACGGCGTATCTGGTCTGTCCCCGGGTGATCGGACGGGTTGCCTGGTCTCTCTCTCCGGGTGACGGGACGGTCTATCTGGTTCAGTGTTTGGAGAACTGTCTGGCTTGGGATTATTCTCATCCAGAACATTATTGTCTCAAGAATGTTACCCTCTCAATTTGTCTCGTTGGAACGCTGCGTCATGTCGCTTGACAACTCCAAACTCACTGCTATTCAATAACAATCCCCGAAACACACTGGCAAATGCAAAAGTAAGTTGTTGACATCATGGACAGGAAGAAAGGTATCCTCTCCGTAATGTTCTTCTCCGCATCTATGAATCTAAAGGATAAATCCAACCCTGCTCTGGTCCGTTTCCGGGTGACCAGACTGTCTCTCTGGTCTGTCTCTGGGTGGCCAGTCGCTGTCTCTGGTCCGTCTCCTGTTGACCGGACGGTGCCTTTGGTCTGTTTCCTGGTGACCGGACAATGCTTTTGGTCCGTCTCCTGGCGCCCGGACGGCGTCTCTGGTCTGTCTTCTGTTGACCGGATGGTACCTTTGGTTCGTCTCCTGGCGCCCGGACAGTGTCTCAGGTCTGTCTCCCGTTGACCGGATGGTACCTCTGGTCTGTCTCCTGGCGCCCGGACGGCGTCTCTGGTCTGTCTCCCGTTGACCGGATGGTACCTTTGGTTCGTCTCCTGGCGCCCGGACAGTGTCTCAGGTCTGTCTCCCGTTGACCGGATGGTACCTCTGGTCTGTCTCCTGGTGGCCGGACGGCGTCTCTGGTCCGTCTCCTGGTGCCCGGACGGCGTCTCTGATCCGTCTCCTGGTGCCCGGACGGCGTCTCTGGTCCGTCTCCTGGTGCCTGAACCGTCTCTTGTCCGTCTCCGGGTGACCGGACGGCATCTCTGGCCTGTTTCTGTGTGTCCGTACGCTGCCTCTAGTCCGCCTCCGGGTGACTGAACTGTTTCTGGTCCGTCTCCGGTGACAGGACTATCTCCCTGGCCTGTCTCTGTGTGCCCGGATGGTACCTTTGGTCCGTCTCCTGGTGCCCGGACGGCGTCTCTGATCCGTCTCCTGGTGCCCGGACGGCGTCTCTGGTCCGTCTCCTGGTGCCCGGACGGCGTCTGGTCCGTCTCCTGGTGCCTGAACCGTCTCTTGTCCGTCTCCCGGTGACCGGACGGCATCTCTGGTCCGTCTCCTGGTGCCCGGACGGCGTCTCTGGTCCGTCTCCTGGTGCCCGGACGGCGTCTCTGGTCCGTCTCCTGGTGCCTGAACCGTCTCTTGTCCGTCTCCCGGTGACCGGACGGCATCTCTGGTCCTTCTCCTGGTGCCCGGACGGCGTCTCTGGTCCGTCTCCTGGTGCCTGAACTGTCTCTTGTCCGTCTCCGGGTGACCGGACAGTGTCTCTGGTCCTTCTCCGGGTGACCAAACTGTCTCTGTTCCGTCTCATTGTGACCGGACGGTGTCTCTGGTCCATCCACAGGTGGTTGGCAGGCAATCTGATTAGCAGCCGTTCAGCTGTAGGGGGAGATGGAGGGAGGGAGACGACGCGATACCTGCATGTCAGTGTAATGTCACATGGTTGTGGAATAAAAACCAGCAGATTAGCTTCCCTGGAAACTTATATATTATTCACCTTGTGACGTACTTCGATTTCCCCATAGCACAGGAAAGTTACGTAGTGCTATATACAACACAGCCATCGCTTTCCACATAACACAGGAACGTCACGTATGCATAATTTAAAGAACTGAAAGTAAATGGGATAATTTGCTTAGTTATACACTTCAGCTCGAATGCACACCAACTGGCAGGCTTCTATAGTGGCCAAGATGATAGGCCTGCCGACACCAACGCAAGAAGCAGTTTTAACGAAGGAGCGAACTCAACTTAATGAAGCTTGCACTCCAGAAATTCGTTGATATCCTTCGTCAGTATTGATATTTTATAAACTGTGTTGCATCTCCTCCACATTAAAAGAGTAATTGCCATGGTTGTTTTGTTTTGTAGCATGCAACCGACATTTCCGATCGCTTCCACAGGGTAGAGTGGGTTAACATTTCTTAAACGTAGCGTTGGGTTTTGGTCTGCTTAACACAAAATCAACTTCCGAACATTATTCAATTTACCGCATGACCTCTACGAACAAAGCGAGGGATATTCCCTTTCATAGTTATAATTAGTATTAGACAGTGTTTGTGATCATAGTATTGCAAATTAACTGGATATTCAGGCGAGAACGTACAAATATGAGCAATATAAAATCGTCCACATGCGATCAATGGACGCTACGATGCAAAGAATACCAATTGTTAACAAATGCTTCAAATAATTTGCATTATTAATACATATTGCTATAAATGTTTCCACTTCGCACAGCTAAGGGTTTCCTACGATCTATATCCCACGAAGGTTAATTCAAGAAGTGAAAGCTCTGCCTCGATAAGCTCGGGACCACTTCCAGATGTTTCGCTCCTCTTTAATTATGCTCAATTAAATGCATTCGATTGAGACTAGGAGTACGAGCAGACCGCATACCTTCGAAGAGCGAGACAGGCCGATCGGGCGTGCGGCAGCCGTGTTTTCCGTACTCTGAGCACCACTCAGCAAACCGGCACGCGCGGTACAGATAACGAGGCTCCTGGAAACGAGCAGCAGTCACTCGGACGACGTACCGTAGCATGCCGGTGGCGCGTCCCCAACACTGAGCCGCACACTTTGGGCACCGTTAGTGGGTGGAAACTTGGTGGGTTTGGGGGTGGGACCCTCTACTCGCGGGGACGGGGATCCCACAAGAGTCAATTCTTTGTTATCTTGCAATTGCATTAGTCAAGGAAAAACAATTCGGTTGTCATATATATATATATATATAATTAAAGATTACGACATGTCCCGGTGCGTGATATGCAGGTGATAATATGACACGTTTAGTGCACGAGCCGACCACCGCACGTCCGTACCAGCGCACAGCCGCGGCACGCCGACGTGTTGAGGGGGGAGGGTGCAAGGCCAGGACAGAACATGTGTGCTCCTACCTAGTGACGGTGCGGGATACGTGCGAAACATGGCCACCTCGTGCTCTTGATGGTGACGCAGACGAACTGACTTCTGACTTTGTGGAACGCGGACGCTAAACGTTAATACAAAGGCGATATACATTCTGATAATTGGCAGTACTTGAAATAGCGAAGCCCCATAGGACATCGTTCGGATTGAAATAACTTCGAAACTAATTTTGTAATATACCTGCTTCACATGAGTAAAGTGCTGTTGGCCAGAAAGAGACAACTGCCCCTGCAGAGGCAGGCGATGTCGTGCGCCGCACCAAGCAAATGATGTAGCGCGTGTACAGCGAATGGTGTACGAACGAACGGACGGACGGACGGACGGACGGACGGACGGACGGACGGACGGACGGACGGACGAAACAGACGGACGGACGGACGGACGAACAAGCAGACGCACACGAATGAGGAGAATGGCGAATGAAGACAACGGGCTGCACATGTACCGAGCAACAGCATAGTGACCTCTACAACCAACAGACCACAGCATAAACTACCGGGTGGAACAGACCAGCACAAAACAAAACATAGGTGGCACGTTCGGGGCACGTTGCAGACCTCCACACCGATCCGTGGACGGCCTGAGCACGAGCACAGGCTGGGGTGCTCGCGGCGAGCACAGCCACGCCGCGGAGGCTCACCTTGGTCGCGCGGAACAGGTGCACGAACGTGTAGGCGTTTCCGGCGGCGCCGTGGCACAGGCCGTAGCCCTTGCTGAGCAGGCCGCGGCGCCACACCAGGTCTGCGCTCTGGCGCGCCAGCTGCAGGTACCGCTCGTCCCCGAACACCTGCGCATCGGCGCAAAGTCATGGTGCATCACACAGACACGTAGCCTCCTCCTCTTTGCAGAGCGCCAAATATGAATAATTACATTAACATGTGTGGATTACAAGTGACGGCTATAAGCAGACATGCGCTTAGCGCCACGTCAATTCGGTGCTGGCTCTGCTTTGTATCACACTCCTTGCGAACGATTGACCACGACCAGCAAAGGCCTGTTTACACGTGGCAGAATTCCGGCAGAATCGTGCCTCGGCAGACCCAGCGTTCGCGACATCGGCGGGAGAAGTTGGCAGGCAGCGGCAGAAAGTAGCAGGCGGCGACAGTCCCTGCTGTCACGCATCATTCTGCCAGCGTCATACTAGCGGGCTGACGTCATCTGTCCAATGAGTCATGAAGCGCCTCGGTTGCTTGTTTACTGAGCCACACATGATCCGCTGCAGTACTAATTGACTCAAGTGGTTCCACTCACGGTAGTACCCAAATGGCATTACTTCATAGTTATTTGGTGCTAGCTCATTACAAGAAGGGCTCTTGTACGTCAATGGTAATGGTTTTCTATGGAGGACGTGTTAATGAGGTTACGATAATAGGGAAGCAGAGGAAAATATATATTCTGTTCAAGAGCTGAAAAGGGTGTCGAAAACTGCTCATTTCTACCAGGATGGGGGACAAGGGCACAGAAACCGAACGAGGGTGGGGGTGAAGGGAGCAACGACCCCAAATTTTGAAAAGTTGATCATTAATCGTATGGGTGCTGCATAGAAAGAATCGACTTTCCAAAGTGATTTGTGTTGAGAATCCAAATTTTGAGATTATTCATTCCATGCAACAACAAAGGCCTAATGTTAAACTTGGCAAATGGTGCTGCATCAGCAACACCAAAAGAGCACCAAGTTCCACCTCTGAACAGACTCCATTTGGTGGCATGAGCCTCCCCATCCCCCCCCCCAAAAAAAAAAACACGTGAACTAGGCATACCATCTTTTGCATTTATTTGGATTGCAATTTCTGGCACATTACAAAGGACAAGAGAAAGAACAATTTATCACCGATATGTCCAACCGCAACACTCACAGTATTCAATTCTAGCAAATGTAGCCAGCAAAAGGCCGAACAGCAACCACAAAAACCGTCCGACCCTCGCGTCCGAAGGCAGAACGAAACAGTTCAAGCTGTCTGCCGCCGACGTCATCGACGTCGACAAAGCTGCTGAATCATAATCGCTACGGCTAATACATTGCGTGACGTCGTCCATTTACGCTGTGACATCAGAGGCTGCGGACGTCACCGACGCCTGGTTCTGCTCGGTTCTGCCGGGTCCTGCTCAGTCCTGCCAACGTCACGATTCTCCCGCATGAAAACAGGCCTTAAGAGTATACAACTATGCAACGTTAAAATGTGTCGCATCGTGGACTGCTGCGGGCATACACGCTCCTCTTCGCGCCGCCACTCGACCGGCGAGCTGATCGGCGTCGAAAACAAAGTCAACACAGAATAGGCGTCGCTTGGAAGTCCATGGAACGGGAAGCAGAAATTCGCCGGCATCAGATAGCAGTATCTTGTGGCCGGGCGGCTTATCCGGTCCGCCGCACACTCGACGTGGTACACATGACTGCGCAACGGAACAGGTGGACTATGCCTGGCGCCACGCCTACCTACTCATGCTCGTATCAGATATGGCAGGTGCTCCTGAGTTCGGCCGGTGACCTCGTGAGCATTTCCACGATGAACTCTATGAATATGATGCCGTGCAAGCGTCCGACCCCACAAACTACCTGGTCCACTCAGACTGATGGAACCTTTACACAAAGGGTTTGTGTCAGCGGTCGCGCCCGTCGCTGACATTCACATTCATATGGTATACGAGAACTAACTCGAAGGTGTGCCGTTTGGTTTAATTCTGATTCAGTTCGCGGTATTTACGCCCCACCACACTACTCCCCTCCAAATACACACACACACACACACACACAGAATAAATAAGTCCATGCCCGCCGCTTTGCACCAGCCATGTCTGGCCACCAAACACTGAAAAACGGCGACGAAATCGCCACAACAAAAAAATCCGCTGAATTGATCGGCGCATGGCTCACCGGGCAAGGGCACTTGCCTTAGTTTTACTTGTCATAGTTTTCCTGTTTTGTGCAGGTACTCTTACATGCGGGTTCTGCGACATGATTCCGCTGCCCCAAACACGAGACAGGAGTAGATTGCAGTCATCTGGAAATATGAGTCATCCGGCCGACCATTCTGCACCTTTGTAATCGATTATGGTGGGAAGCATTGTACCCTGCAGAAGCTAGGCAGCAAACAAAGCATCGCCGGCTCGCTGTGCTGCAGTGTGTCCAAATTCGCTCAATTAGGCTCCAGGGTATAAATATAATATAATTATTTCCGTAGAATATATCACGGCCAATGGAAATGGAGCCGCACTGAGCTGATTTTTAGATACCTTGAGGTGGGCCCAAATTCCGCTTTTGCCGACTACATACCCCAGGATTTGGAAGTTTTCTCAACTCGAAATTGCATTCACATCCTTGCCTAGACGCATAAAATCGTAGTTTTTGGCACACTGCCGAGCTGCCAGGCACTGACGGCAACGGCACACACCTGGTGGGCGTGGCAGAGCATGTGCACGAGGCCGGGCGCGCCGTGGCACCAGTGCACCAGCCGGTCGGCGCCGACGCTCTCCAGCGACGACGGGTAGTTGGCCGAGTCGAGCCGCAGGCCGACCAGAAAGTCGACGGTGGGCCGCACGAGGCGCGACAGCTCCGCCGGCGTCATCAGCTCCGGCACCTGGCGGCAGCGGCCGTCAACAGGGGCAGGAAGTCGACGGTGGGCCGCACGAGACGCAACAGCTCCGCCGGCGTCATCAGCTCCGGTACCTAGCGGCAGCGGCCGTCAGCAGGGGCAGGAAGTCGACGGTGGGCCGCACGAGGCGCGACAGCTCCGCCGGCGTCATCAGCTCCGGCACCTGGCGGCAGCGGCCGTCAGCAGGGGCAGGAAGTCGACGGTGGGCCGCACGAGGCGCGACAGCTCTGCCACCTGGCGGCAGCGGCCGTCAACAGGGGCAGGAAGTCGACGGTGGGCCGCACGAGGCGCGACAGCTCCAGCGGCTCTAATGCCACCTGGCGGCAGCGGCCGTCAACAGCACCACCACAGCACACGGTCGGCCGTTGTCATGTCACGTCACGTCGTAACCGGACAATCGCCGCACTGTGCGCGTCCGACGTCATAATCGGGAGGGGCTACATCGCTACGGGGACTCACAGACTCATGGAATTCATTTTAGTCATCGGGCGGAGGGATCACAGAAAGGAACCAAAGCCCGCGAACACAGAACAAAAATTACCAACATGACGGATGGAAGAAGTCGCTAAAATCTGAACAAAAAATGCAGCCCGTTGGCGATTTCTTGACACAAGTAAGCAATCAGGCATTGTGAATTTAGCAAGTGGTCTTTGAGTTGAGTGTCGTAAAATTTCACCAAAGTCAACTTAGGAAGCTAACGCGCCTCCGAGGAGATTATTAGACGTTTGTTCCACATACATAATTTCAGGACATTGTGACACGTAACTGTGAGGTCTGACGTCATTACGGAGCGGAGGGAACCTCACGGCACCATTGGACGCTCACGTAACCACAGTACTCTCACGTCATAATGGAGTCACTCGCGTCATAATGGAGCCTCTCGCGTGATCACTGATCTCTTCCAGCATCAACAGAGAAAACATCAAAACCTGTAACGCCGTCAAAAACAAGCCGACATTGTGGCCCAGCTTAACCGAATTTTCAACTGAAGTAACTGCAACTGTAGTAGGACTTTGGTGGCATAATTGTCAGACATGTGGTATGGTAACTTGTTTTCAAGAGATACTGTCCACTGCTGGAAGCCAAAAGTTGGCTTCCATTAGCACTTTGGAGCTGGACACTGGCCTCGTCCTCGTGACCCCAGGCACAGCCTGATCTGCACACGAAGTGACGCCGTCCCAGCTGCCATAGTGGCGTGCCGACCTGCAGCAGGAGCGTGACGATGCCGCCGACACCGTGGGCGGCGCCCAGGTACCGCTTGTCGTGCCAGGCGAACATCAGTGGCGACGGCGAGCGCTGCTGGGACGACATGGCCGCTCCGCTCGCCAGGATGGCCGACACAGTCTGGGGCAGGTGGTACCGTCACACCGACACCGTCTGGGGCAGGTGGTACCGTCACACCGACACAGTCTGGGGCAGGTGGTACCGTCACACCGACACCGTCTGGGCCAGGTGGTACCGTCACACCGACACCGTCTGGGCCAGGTGGTACCGTCACACCGACACCGTCTGGGCCAGGTGGTACCGTCACACCGACACAGTCTGGGGCAGGTGGTACCGTCACATCGACACAGTCTGGGGCAGGTGGTACCGTCACACCGACACCGTCTGGGGCAGGTGGTACCGTCACACCGACACAGTCTGGGGCAGGTGGTACCGTCACACCGACACCGTCTGGGGCAGGTGGTACCGTCACACCGACACAGTCTGGGGCAGGTGGTACCGTCACACCGACACAGTCTGGGGCAGGTGGTACCGTCACACCGACACAGTCTGGGGCAGGTGGTACCGTCACACCGACACAGTCTGGGGCAGGTGGTACCGTCACACCGACACAGTCTGGGGCAGGTGGTACCGTCACATCGACACAGTCTGGGGTAGGTGGTACCGTCACACCGACACCGTCTGGGGCAAGTGGTACCGTCACACCGACACAGTCTGGGGCAGGTGGTACCGTCACATCGACACAGTCTGGGGCAGGTGGTACCGTCACACCGACACAGTCTGGGGCGGTGGTACCGTCCAACAGTCTGGGGCAGGTGGTACCGTCACACCGACACCGTCTGGGGCAGGTGGTACCGTCACATCGACACAGTCTGGGGCAGGTGGTACCGTCACACCGACACAGTCTGGGGCAGGTGGTACCGTCACACCGACACCGTCTGGGGCAGGTGGTACCGTCACATCGACACAGTCTGGGGCAGGTGGTACCGTCACACCGACACCGTCTGGGGCACGTGGTACCCTCACACCGACACCGTCTGGGGAAGGTGGAACCCTCACACCGACACCGTCTGGGGCAGGTGGTACCGTCACATCGACACCGTCTGGGGCAGGTGGTACCGTCACACCGACACAGTATGGAATAAAACAGCACATGCTACAATGATGCCAAGTAGCATAACGTGTAATGAGAAATGCAGGCGAGCTTAGGTCCAGCATAATATTTAATAGGCTACAGTTCTTACGTTGTATCCGTTGTCATGGGTTATTATTCAGCGGCGATGAGGAGGCGAGAGAAGAAGCTGAAAATAATCTCCCGATGAGACCATAGGCCTTCAAAGAGGCCCGCGAAGTGCAGCGGTTGCTGAGAGGCAGTCACCGTAATCGTATCACCATGTCATTCGGACCACCGCCACTTTAACGCTGGCATCAAGTCAATGCAACCAGCGGCGCCCCACCCACACACACACACACACATCTGCACTGGCCAGATAGTGAGCATGCAAAAATTAGAAGTGTGAACAAACATTCATGCTGTCACACCGTCTGCTGTCTATCAAATGACATCATTTAGCATGCACCACAATATGTTTTAGTCTCTCTTTCGCCCTACGTGGCGCAGCTTGTACCGCCGACGATGGTGGTAGCGCATCACGTGTCCTATTGAGTGCGCAGCTCAGTGCCGCCCGGCGCCAGTTTGCACGGCAGCCTCACCTTCTTCATGGCCGGCTGCGGGTCGGGCATGGCGCCGCCCAGCTCGCGACGAAGATACAGCAGGACGCTGAGGTAGCCGGCCCGACCGTACAGCAGCTCATCCGGCAGCGGCTCCGGCCCGGCCACCTCCTCCGCCATGTCCAAGATCCTGGCAGCAGTCGCGAGCGGTGGGCTGTTGCGTCCAGCAAATACACGGCCAGTGTTCGTGCAGCGGCACCATCGACATAACTCCTGTCAGCACATCACGTGCATGGCCGCGCGGAACGCCACAGCACACATGCCGGGCACGCGAATCGGCCGACAACAGGATTGCCAGCTGCACAATTGGACGCCAGCACAATTGCACACGATGGCTTGGGCATTCATTCCACACGGAAATTCGGCCTGACCAAAACCAGCCAGGATTAATACGAATATCAGCAGCACGCGATCGCTGGCGGGCCTCGTCCAATGAACTGTGAAGCATCCGTGTCGGCATCAATATTTATTCAACCACATCCATGTATGCTGCAAGTGGCTTTTCATGGGCTTACGCCATAGACATAAAATAGGAGGTCGTGCTGTAATGGAAAAAAACACAAGGAATCATCAAGACCCATACCCTACGCCTACGCCTTCCCAATCACACATACACCCAAGTATGCCTAAATATATGCTGAGAAAGCCATATTAGAACTAACACAGTTGTGGAACACATGTAGCGCTTTAACCGGTGTTTGCACGCCATATCTGCATATCCTTTGATGTTGGTGGGCGCCGCGCTATATGCATAGTCTGTTGGATATGCGGATGTTCTCCTATCGCATTCAGTAAGACCGTCCAGTTAGTTCAGTTCGCATCAAGTAAGTTCTGTCACTGGTGTACGCCCCTGAATAATACTGCCACCAATGCATGCACAGGCGCACCAAAGACGAACTTCTGTCGGAATTGTTTGGACTCCTTTTAACTTCGCCTGTACAGACGGGTTGGCCTCGACCAATCTCAAGTGTTTCTCGCGATCACGGAAAAACGACGTACGTCAGCGCACCACCGCTTGACATAGCTGTGTGGGCACCTTTTCCACACCGTTCCACATAAGCAATGTGAAGATGCCCTGCCCGATCACTGGCCAGTGGTGTAAGAAGCCGCAACGTGTCAGGCAGGCTTTCGCCGAAATGGCGAATTATTGACAACTAATCCGACTTATTGCCTCCAACTGCCCATTGCAGGACATGGTAGGACAGTGATAAATTAACACTGTGGTAGGATGACGGACAACTGAGCGAACATGCTCGCATAGCTCACGTACCTCTCTCCGGTCATTAGAGATCACTGACCCAACTCAACCTCGATCACCTTTTTCGGCTCATCAGTCATTCTGGGCTAATTTTGGCATGGAAGCTGAAATTGACGTCCATTTTTACCTACTTGGTACTAGAAAATAGCATTCCCAGCACTACTTAGGCGATTTCCAAAATCGGGTCAACAATTCGACCTTACTTGCCCCTTGATCTATGGGCTGAAATTTAACAAATCGTGCATCGTTAGTATCCTGCGATAATACAGAATACCATCTTGAAAAGTCATCAGTGAGTGCCCGCGGTGGTCAGCACACTGTCGCAGCTCGTCCAGCGTGTGCCCGCGGTGGTCAGTCCACTGTCGCAGCTCGTCCAGCGTGTGCCCGCGGTGGTCAGTCCACTGTCGCAGCTCGTCCAGCGTGTGCCCGCGGTGGTCAGCACACTGTCGCAGCTCGTCCAGCGTGTGCCCGCGGTGGTCAGTCCACTGTCGCAGCTCGTCCAGCGTGTGCCCGCGGTGGTCAGTCCACTGTCGCAGCTCGTCCAGCGTGTTCCCGCGGTGGTCAGTCCACTGCCGCAGCTCGTCCAGCGTGTGTCCGCGGTGGTCAGTCCACTGCCGCAGCTCGTCCAGCGTGTGTCCGCGGTGGTCAGTCCACTGTCGCAGCTCGTCCAGCGTATGCCCGCGGTGGTCAGTCCTCTGCCGCAGCTCGTCCAGCGTGTGTCCGCAGTGGTCAGTCCACTGTCGCAGCTCGTCCAGCGTATGCCCGCGGTGATCAGTCCACTGTCGCAGCTCGCCCAGCGTGTGTCCGCGGTGGTCAGTCCACTGTCGCAGCTCGTCCAGCGTGTTCCCGCGTGGGTCAGTCCTCTGCCGCAGCTCGTCCAGCGTGTGCCCGCGGTGGTCAGTCCACTGCCGCAGCTCGTCCAGCGTATGCCCGCGGCGATCAGTCCACTGCCGCAGCTCGTCCAGCGTGCGTCCGCGGTGGTCAGTCCACTGTCGCAGCTCGTCCAGCGTGTGTCCGCGGTGGTCAGTCCACTGTCGCCACCCGCTGTCGCAGCTCGTTCAGCGTGTTCCCGCGGTGGTCAGTCCTCTGCCGCAGCTCGTCCAGCGTGTGTCCGCGGTGATCAGTCCACTGTCGCAGCTCGTGCGGCGTGTGTCCGCGGTGGTCAGTCCACTGTCGCAGCTCGTCCAGCGTGTGCCCGCGGTGGTCAGCACACTGTCGCAGCTCGTCCAGCGTATGCCCGCGGTGGTCAGTCCACTGTCGCCACCCGCTGTCGCAGCTCGTCCAGCGTGTGCCCGCGGTGGTCAGTCCACTGTCGCAGCTCGTCCAGCGTGTGCCCGCGGTGGTCAGTCCACTGTCGCAGCTCGTCCAGCGTGTGCCCGCGGTGGTCAGTCCACTGTCGCAGCTCGTCCAGCGTGTGCCCGCGGTGGTCAGTCCACTGTCGCAGCTCGTCCAGCGTGTGCCCGCGGTGGTCAGTCCACTGTCGCAGCTCGTCCAGCGTGTGTCCGCGGTGGTCAGTCCACTGTCGCAGCTCGTCCAGCGTGTTCCCGCGGTGGTCAGTCCACTGTCGCAGCTCGTCCAGCGTGTGCCCGCGGTGGTCAGTCCACTGTCGCAGCTCGTCCAGCGTGTGCCCGCGGTGGTCAGCACACTGTCGCAGCTCGCGCCGTACGTTTTGACGCGTCGCTGCGCCTTGTCGCCGCGGCCGGCCCTGTGGTGTGCGACGGCGGCCACCGCCAGCTGGCCGGCGTCCCCGCAGAGCAGCGTCACGCGGCGGCGGCCGCTCCTGGCCGGCGGCAGGCGGTCCACCAGCTCGGCCGCCCTCTGCCCGACCCGACACCGGTCACTGTCACACACGTCAGTCGGCGACAGCCAGCCTGCCACGGAGCATCGGCCGTCACGGCGGCAGAGTGGAAATGTACTCCGACAAGGAATCCAGCTGTGGAGAATCGACAACAGCAATAATTTACATTGTGTCAACAAGGTCAAAGCTATATATATATATATATATATATATATATATATATATATATATGTATATGTATATGTATATGTATATGTATATGTATATGTATATGTATATGTATATTATGTATATGTATATGTATATGTATATGTATATGTATATGTATATGTATATGTATATGTATATGTATATGTATATGTATATGTATATGTATATGTATATGTATATGTATATGTATATGTATATGTATATGTATATGTATATGTATATGTATATGTATATGTATATGTATATGTATATGTATATGTATATGTATATGTATATGTATATGTATATGTATATGTATATGTATATGTATATGTATATGTATATGTATTATATATATATATATATATATTATATATATATATATATATATATATATATATATATATATATATATATATATATATATATATATATATATATATATATATATATATAATTTAACCAGTTAGTTAAATTTGGGACTTTAGGTGGGAGACGACATGTAACGGAATTCCGATTGACATTATAAACCAACATACTTGGTTTTATTTGCATCTTTCACTGTGCTATATAAGTTGCATCCTAGCGATTGCGATGCTCCTACGAATATTAAGTTGTCAAACTTTACGGTGCAAGCGTGTAACCGCGCAAGACCAACATTGTTTCCTACAACTGCATACATTAAATAGGTATGCAAACATTTTAATTATATCTTACACGGGAAACTTAGACGCACTTTATTCACATCTGATGCCAAAACGAGAATGATTTTGGACACTGTATCCAACCATTCCTAAAGGTCCCCATTTTTACTGCCTGGATACGTCACGTCGGTGAGTAATTTAATATCAGCACAAAGTGCTCTACTCTCATCCAGTATTCCGAATGCTGGCTGCACAACTGGTAGCAAACCATTTAGACCCTTTGTGGACTGAACTGTGGTGCCCTGAATGCCCCACCCCCTGAGCGAAGTACCCGCTACGACCATGACTGGCCCAAACTGGTATGCTGGCATTGTTAATATAAATCAATCATTATCATTCACCATTAGATAATGAGCAGTACAGCGCCTGCCCAAAGTGTTTGTACCAATAGGAATGACAATATATTAATCATCCAATAAAAACCACCCAAATTACCGTTCAGGCATATTGCTGAAATGTATGCCTACAAAAACGGAAGTGTTCCATCTGCGTTCAGGCTACAGAATTGGACATGTGGACACTGAGGAACGTTTATATTAGTATTTGATGATAGAAAAGTTTTAAAATATGTAGAATAGCTATTGCAAAATCACCAGCCTGATCATAGCATAAGATGTGATAGACATGACACTATCACACTGTAAATGCTTTCGCAGAACGCTGGTCTGCTAGATTAGCGCCATTTGTAAATCCTGCATGGTTAGTGCATCTGGAAGCGTGATCTGCAATTAATAATTAGCTGGCCACTGCTAGAGATGTTGGTGATTTTTGGAGTAGAGCTGCAAATGCTTGCTGTGCAGGGAATTTACATGTGTGCAATGCAGAAACCCTGTGCGAATTGGCAGCACTATGTGAGCTGCCAGTTGTATGCATATCAGAAGGTGTGATCTCCCTCACTCTGTTGTTGGACATAACACCGATCAGTATTTAGTTTTGGGGCTTTGTTTCCCCTGTTCACCTGCCTGCACAAAAATGGTGCAGATGGCAAGATTCTTTTGACTCATCACTTTTCACTCACAACAGATGTCATGCATGTGTCCTGAAATTGATTTTATGCTGGGTTGAGGGGAGGGGAGTATAGTCAAAAACAATCACCTATTACTGATCCACACCACCGACTGACCTGCAGGTGCTCGGCGCTGCCGGTGGTGGTGTGCAGGTGCAGGTGGAGCATGACCAGGCCGGCGGTGCCGGTGTACACGCTGCCGTCGGCCCAGTCGTGCCGGCGGTCCAGGTCGGCGGCCAGCCGCGCCAGCAGCCGCTCCCGCCAGCTGGTCAGCCGGCGCACAAACGATGGGTGCAGCTGCGGCGACATACACGTCACGCACTGAAACACTGCCACCCGGAGACAATCTCAGTGTCATGCAGCACGGTCTCCATGCAGTGTGGAACAATGTGGGTGAACCTGGGCAACCTGTGGCCATATGCCACTTTTCTGTTGTCAGAAACTGGACAACACACGTGGGAGACGACATTTTTCACTGATAAACACGAAGCTCCTTTGGCTACGACTCCCTTGAACGTTAATTACTGTCCGAAGCTAAACGTCAGGTAAAGCTTAATGTAATGTTCAATACAAAGCTCTGCTGAATTCAGATGACTGTGATGGGACAGGTGGTCCTGAAATGGGATAGGCAGCCCTGTAATGGGGCAGGGGACATCATGCAAACAGTGGAACTGATGGCCATGTCATAGGCAATATGACTGGCAATATGACAGGTCATGCAATAGGATAAGTGGCCCTCTGGATGGACTTGTGGTCATGTGATGGCCTAATGGCCAACTGGTGGGACTGGTGACTCCATGATGGGTGTGGTGATTCTGTGATGGGAATGGTGATCATGTGATGGGACCACCAACTCTGTGATATAACTGTTCACTCCAGTGGACAACACCAGCCACATCACAGGATTATGTTCCATTGGCAGTCATCTCATCATGTAGTCACCAGTCCCACCAGCTGGCCACTAGTCCCATCTCAGGGTTACCAATCCCTCTGGAGAGCTGCTGATCCCATCACAAGATTATCAAACCCTCTAGGTCACTGCATCACAGGGCCACCAGCCCACCAGAGGGTTATCAGTCCAACCATCAGGCTGCATGTCCCAACACAGTGCCATAAATCCCATCAGTGATCAACCTCATCACATGGTTGCTTGTTCTGTTGCAGGACCACATGTCCAATCACAGTGTGATCAGTCCATCATAGAGTGGATCACCTGGTCCCATCACATTGTCTCCTGTCTCATTGCAGGGTCACAGACCTCATCACAATGACACCTGTCAAATAACAGGGCTAATTCCCATTGCACTGATACCAGTCCCACCAGTTTGTGATTAGTTACATCACAGTACCACTAGAGGCCCAATGTTTTTACATCAGTCCCATCCAGAGGATCACTAGTCCTTTCACAGTTATTAATCATTTCACAGATAGTTTGCCTCCTAACTGAAAAGTATGCATTTGCAGAGGAAATTAATGGTCACATTATGATTAGCACATTCACATATATTTCATTGGAAAAAGAAATGCTAGCATAATATATAAAATGTATTATAGCATAATATAATATATAATTAACCTAACCTAACCTAACCGGAAAAGCTGAATCCAATAATCGAAAAAAAAAAGCAAATTTTGTTGGCCATGTCATCAAATATATGTGACATTGTATATATCTCCATAGACAACTTTAGTAACAATACCTACCAAACTTCCGGAAGTTTAGTAAATAATCCTACTAATCACACTTCCCCTCTTAGTAAATATACATACTAAACCTTCTCAAGGATGTGTTGGACATTGACAGCACTGCACTTAACAATTACAGCATCACAAGGAACTTCCTGCCATGGTTGTGTTGTGGACACATCTGTTTTGGAGTATGAATTCTCAGAAATAAATGTTGAATTAAGGCAGAAACATAAGGTTTTCGATGTCAGAGTATTAAATTGAGTGCATGAAGTGTTGAATTTCTTCTTTATCACGTCTGTGACACACCAGGTATGGATAATTATAAGCGATGTGCTATATTTGTAGTGAAGATTTTGATAGTGTATTTCTTTGCCAACCAAAAAGTAATCATTTGCTGAGAAAATGAGTGGTCGCATCATCATTTTTTCATTAAAATACACTGCATTCAAAATAAAAACTCCAAAGAATCAAAACTTACCTTGATCTCCAGTTATACTGATTATGCTGGGTTAGGTTAGGCTATGTGATGTCACTTTTATATTTTGAACATCGCTTTTCACCCAAGTAATGTAAAGCAACAAACATAATGTAAAGTAATGTAAAGTAACCTATACTAGTAGGGGTATTTCTGTCTTAAAGGGTGTTCTTGGAATTTTTGGATTTGTTTTCCGGAATACCAGGTTTATTAACGTGATTCGGAAGATGCGATCATTCGTTTTCTCCATAAATGCTTAAGTCTCGGGTGATCTTAGCGATAATATCTATAATACGGCATATATGCCACACCGCTGTTGTTTGTTGCATAATTTATCCATCCCTCACCTGGCACTTCTCAGACGTGATTAAAGGGACATTCAACACTTCACGCAGTTGATTCAACACTTTTTCACATCGAAAATGCTTATTTTCCACCTCTTTGGCACATAGATGACACACCACCACTATTTCACCAGAATGCCGAAAAAACTAAGCAGAGCATGGCTTGCAGCCATGATGTACAGATGACGTCATGATAAATATTACGCTTGGGTTTTTAAATTATAATATGAGTTTATATTAGTTTAGATAAGAGTAGATTGTATTACGTTAGGTTAGGTTAGGTTTTCCTATTTAATTATGAATTATCATACTGCTTGTTGGAAGTCGTGAGGAAAGACGACGAGACCGAGCAGAAGCCGACTCTTTTAAATATCAATTCGCGGTCTGTCACGATAAACATTATGCTTGTGTTTTTAAGTTAAAATATATGAGTTTATATTAGTTTAGATAAGAGTAGATTGTATTATGTTATGTTAGGTTAGGCTAGATTTTCCTATTTAATTATGAATTATCATACTATTTGTTGGAAGTCGTGAAGCAAGACGAGACCGAGCAGAAGCCGGCTGCTGGGCTGCCGTGCTGTTTAGTTTTTTTCGGCGTTGTGGTGAAATAGTAGTGATGTGTCATCTATGTGGCAAAGAGGCAGAAATGAAGCATTTTCAATGTGAAAGTGTTGAATCAACTGCGTGAAGTGTTGAATGTCCCTTTATTCACATCTGAGAAGTGCCAGGTGAGGGATGGATAAATTATGCAACAAACAACAGAGGTGTGGCATATATGGCACATTGTAGATATTATCGCTAAGATTAACCGAGACGTAAGCATTTACGGAGAAAACGAATGATTGCATCTTCCGAATCACGTTCATAAACATAATATTTTGCCAAAAAAATACAAAAATTCCCAAAACACCTTTTTCGACAAATTTATCCTAGTAGGTACCTAGGTAGGTAGGGGAAGAGGGGGGGATCTGAACACATTCTGTTTCCTGAACACCTACCTTTAGTCGTCTCCCACATCATGTTCAGTGCATAAATAACAAAAATATGGTGGTATTCATAAATGATGGACCTGTCTCTATCAAAATATGAAAGTCTGATCACATAGTTCTACCTATTCTTTGTGTACAGAGGTTGCAAAGTTCACAGGGGCCATTTTAGGCTTCCAAGAGCAGTTGGCTTATGGAAACCATAAGGAAGTGACTTTCAAGTTTTTTTGCAATTACACCAGCATTTTTTAGTGGCTACTAATAGCTTGTACCACAACAGCTACAGTGAGGTAATCCTGAACAACAACATTTTTGTGTTCAGAATACGCATGCAACTATAAAATAGTTATCTGTTTTAAAGTTGCTCTTTGCAAGTGGTTAGAGGATTTTCATTGAAAGGAACTGTTTGAATATGGATAGCTTGTTCATTTTTGTGTTCGGTAAACACAGTACAATTACTGGTTCAGCCATACATAAGCAGCAGTAGAGCTATTTGTTGCATAATGCCTTAAGTGTTCAGACCCCCCCCCCTCTTCCCTTACCTACCTACCCAACTCCAAGACAATTTTTGGGTATTATTTTGCCTCCCAACTGAAGAGTATGCATTTGCAGAGGAATTTAGCAGTCACATCATGCTAAGCACATTCATAAACATTCCATTGGAAAAAGAAATTCCAAGAAATCAACAATTACTTCTGAATGCAAATTTGACTGGGTAGGTAGGTAGGTAGGTACCTACCTAGGTACTTAGGTACCTAGGTACAAGGGCTCCATAGAACTTAGGTACTTATCTAGGTTGGTAGGTACCCATGTACGTATGTACCTAGCCACGAAAAATAAAGCCAACAACTTACTGTCCAAAGTCCTCCATCATCTTTTGTTACGATTTCGTTATCCTTTAGCGAAGGTGTAAAATCCTCAAAAGAATTATGGAAATGTCGACTATCAGCACTCATGACGACGTTCTGCTGTGAGCCTCATGCAATATCAGTAGAATGCTTCCAGGGATCTGCAAGAGTCCTTAAGAGACCGATGAAAAAGTTATTCATCTGCAAACATATTTCGCCGGCCCCCTCCAGTCTCCACGTTATTGACATAGGTTGATATCCATTGACCTCTCAATGTTGATATCACGGTGGCTGATATGGCGCGCATGTGACAAGAGATACATTCATCCATGGCAGGGAATGTTACGCATTGTTCTGGTAACACACAAGGAATGTAAAATGACGTCAGGACAGATGTAAGGAGCCCAAGAAAGAGTTGAAAAAGTATTCCCATTCTCATACACCACACACACTCCTGCTGGAAATTCGATGAGCGATGGTGTGTGGGAGTGGGGGGGGGGAGGGGTGCACAGACACATACTGAAAGGGCACTTTTTCTTTCAAAAGGGACGACTATTCCTCTGGGAGGGGCGCCTTCTTTGGGTGAAAAAACCGTTAAGTGTGAGGACAGCCAGGGAGGGGAGAGGGAAGCCCTTACCCAGTCATATGGACGCAACTTTTTTCCATGGATTGGGGTGGGGGAACAATCCCAGTGCCCTCGGTCTCTTCCTGTATGGCTGGAGTTCTCGGGTGGGTCAGGGTCTAGACTCCCCCCCCCCCTCCCCTTGTGTGGTATCCTGCTAATATTAATTTGTCATCTTCCTTATTCAATCTGAAATTGTTTTGAAAGTAACGACTTGGACTGGTTTCGTTAGAGATCTCCAGTCCTGCCCCGCCCCCACCCATAGCTCCATCCGCCTCTCTGTCCGTAACTTGCAGGGGAGCATGGGGAGGGGTAGAGTTCCTGACATATGTCCGAAGAAAATTTAACAGGACAAAGACGCACACTAAGATACTTGGGACCAAAAATGCAATGCATATCTCCTCCCCCCGTATGGCCTGGGGAAAAGTATTCACATGTACAGCGATACCGTTCGCGACTACCGAGGGCTTCTGAAACTTCAGCCTCACATGTCGCGTCGTCGCGAATTTTTGATGGGGGATTAGATGGCTAAGTATAGGTCTATTCTTCACATGCAACACCATGTGCGTAACGCCAAATATTACGAAGATTGGGGGACGCGTCCCCCAGCGCTGTTTTTATTGGAGTTTAGTAGGGTCAGAGTATATTAAAGAACGGGCAC
Organism: Ashinkailepas kermadecensis; assembly: GCA_034440615.1. Lineage (NCBI taxonomy): Eukaryota > Metazoa > Arthropoda > Thecostraca > Neolepadidae > Ashinkailepas > Ashinkailepas kermadecensis. The sequence goes on from JAOTOM010002965.1 coordinate 96,811, forward strand.
AACCAAGTTTAGTATATTCTCAGATCTAGTATATACCGTGCCTTGGTGACGTCACAGCTCGAATATGCGATATTCTACTAGAATCTGGTGGACATCTGGCAGATGATAGAATCCTATAGTAGAATATTCCAAATCTAGCAGATTCCTGGCAATTTCATTTAGCAGCAGCTTCCTTTTCTGTCGAGGCACGGCGCACGACCGGCCTTGAGGGCCAGCCGGTCGTCATGGCAACGACTCTAGGCCCCTCCCTTCGGGGAGTCGGTCGGCCGGCCGGTTTTTGTGTAGTGTCCTCGTTTACCGGCAAGGAAACATACTTTTTCGAGGCGATGCAAGTAAAAGCGATCCGGATTCGTATGTAGAATTCTTCAGGCATTCGCATGATGTCAAATTTGCCTACATATAATACACATTGCCTGCGTAAAGCCGTGGAAAATATTGGCCGTTTTGGCTTGATATTGCACGCAAGGTGCTGCCGAGTATCGCCTTGGCTACGTCACAGGCCCGGAACAACTTGGACCCCCCCCCGAGTAGGGTCGCATCAACTACGTCAGTTATTCAACGCTTCCGTCCAAGGCGTTGGGGGCCCCCATGAGCCTCGCCCTTGCAAAAGGTTGGTACAACGACACCAACATTTTGTATGGTCACAGAAATAAGGCGTGCGTAAGCGCGCAGCCTCTTGGCGTAACTGATCACAGATCCTTTTCCAACATGACGGTATAACAAATTTGAAGAAGCCACATCAGGAGACTGATCTGAGACGAGATAAGATGCAATACGTCAGGTTGTTGTTCGTTGAAATCTCGAATCAAAGGCGCAGCCAAGAGGTCCAGAGGCCCCGCCCCTTGTGAAAAAAATTGACTGAAAGAATTTAAAAAATGGGATCTTCACCACGCCAAACGATACATTTTCCGCAAAGTAACGTTCTTTTCTGGAGAGGGGAGGGGCCCTCGGCCCTCCCTTAAGAAAATCCTGGCTGCGCCACTGTACCCAATTATTGGTTATTCATAACGCTTATTGAACCCAAATGAAGATTATGTTGAATGCGAGATGGTGATGGACAAATTACGTAGCTTGCACCTATGCACTATGCTAATCACTTAGCATGGGCCATTCATCTTCCAAGTGATATTCCTTGGCGTGGACACAGATGATTGTTTTCTGCTTAGGGGTCAGTGGAGTCAATTTGAACACTGAAGGTGGTTTCAGAGCTCATTCTAGCCTGGATCCCGGAAAATAGTGTTCCCGGGTATTACTCCGAACGTTTCCAAAACGAGGTTAAGATTCCTACCGAACCTGACAGTCGACCTATAGGTCGAAATGTATTAAATCGCGCATCGTGCCTATTCCAATACACTTACAAATCTTATGTTGTACATTTCAATTGCGCGTTATTATTGTTCACGGATAACGATGCAGGGTGAAAATTCTCAATTATGCGCGAAAAATAACCTTCAAAGTTTCAACTGAACTGGAAGGTCAGCTGTTCATCCCACCTATGCAAATCGATTGCCAATCGTGGGATCTCGACACGTGCAATACCCGGTTTTTGTGTCGTCGTTTAGAAACGCACTCCCGTTTGCAAACGCTACAGGGCCCACAGCAATGCCTTCCCTCCGCACTGGTTGGTTATTGGTTTTACGACACGTGGACCGTTGCGTCATGTAGCGTCGCCAATCTCTCACGCCGATTGGTCGCGGGCGAAGAGTAGCGGCAGGTGAGACTCGAACCCACAACCTTTCGATTGTGAGACGAGCATCTTACCCCTAGACCACTCGTCCCCGCCTCCCTCCGCACTGGGAGGTGTTAGAATGTCAGGTATGGGCAAGGGCTAAAGTGATAACATTTTTAACTGTGATATATATATATATATGTGAATCGGACATGCAGACACCCTTGGCATTGAAGCTAATTGTTTAGACTCGGAATGAAACGCGTATATTGTTTTAGGTCAGCGTTGCAAGAATCGCTTAGAAACATTCGATTTAACACAAATTACTTCGTTACCTCCGTGTAGAATTAAACTCTGCTACAAGCACGGTTCATTTAATATTCTTACAAACATGAATACACGTTACACCAGACAACACGGCCAAGCACAGCAAATGCCATGCATAGCTATTTTGATACATATCCGCCATCCGTCAGAGTTAGTCATCTTTCGCGCACTTGAAGCTAGCTGAGCTGGCCGCCAACAACCACCGAGCAGTGCGCCACTCACGTGCAGACATGGCCCCAACGCGATACAACCGACGACACTCAGCGATCGGCTGCCGACAAACTCGACACACAAGCGCACCGCCAGCGTGACAGGTCCAGCAAGGCGCTTCCCGCGTCCTCCCGCAGCATATCCATCACGATTCAGACGCGCCGCACACCTACCGCGCCCACCTCTCGTCGAGGGCCGAACGCCAGCACGTTCCTCACGGCACGCTCTTCCCTTCCCACCCACAGGCGACACGCGCACGCCCCTCCGAACACCGAACACGGCGTGACACACGGCGCGCCCGGGCGGCGGCGGCGGCGGTCAAGGGCTGAAGAGCAGCTTGAAGGGCGGCAGCGGCGACATGCCGAGCGGGGTGTCGGGCGGCGGCGGCGGCGGCGGCGGCGGCGGTCAAGGGCTGAAGAGCAGCTTGAAGGGCGGCAGCGGCGACATGCCGAGCGGGGTGTCGGGCGGCGGCGGCGGTCAAGGGCTGAAGAGCAGCTTGAAGGGCGGCAGCGGCGACATGCCGAGCGGGGTGTCGGGCGGCGGCGGCGGCGGCGGCGGCGGCGGCGGTCAAGGGCTGAAGAGCAGCTTGAAGGGCGGCAGCGGCGACATGCCGAGCGGGGTGTCGGGCGGCGGCGCGGCGGCCGGCGCCGCGCCCGCCTCGTCGGCGCCCGCATCGACGGCGCCCGGCTCGGCGGCGCCCGCCTCGGCGCGCCGCTGCGCCACGTCGCGCAAGATCGCCTTGCCCTCCTCGCGCGTCTCGGGGAACTCGGTGCACTTGGCGGCGTGGTGCGCCGTCTCGTCCAGCTGGCCGCGCGCCAGGAAGTAGTTGGCCATGAAGCGGTAGGCCTGCGCCTGCTCGTCGCGGTCCCAGATGTCCTGGCCCTCCGAGTCGCGGATGTAGTCGGCGTAGGCGGCCGCCGCGCGCGTCGGCTCGTTCAGCCGCTCGAACAGCTTGGCGAGCCGCAGCAGCGCCACCCCTGAGAGCGGCGGCGGCGCGGTGAGATGCCGGCCGCGGGCAACACGTCACGGCGGGCACGGGACGGGGCGGCCAAAGCCGACCCACGGCACAGCCACACCGGCCGCCCTGACATGGCCGGCCACCCGTGCAATGACGAAACACAGCCTTGGGAAACATCCTGACACGCCGCACACATTTCGCCGGCGAAAAGGCTAGATACTTCAGCTTTTGTCGCCAACCTCCTGTGTTATGTTCACACAACGTCCGTACTGACGATACGAGTGACCCATTGCAACACTGGAGGTGCTTGTGGATATCGATTATTTAGGGACATATATATATATATATATATATATATATATATATATATATATATATATATATATATATATATGCATGTATCAACCTAAGAATACCTGCGTTTGTGTGAGTGGACTGTTTTATCTTGTGTTCAATGACTGAGTGATTATTTGGGTTTAAGGGCGCACCCTGAGTGTTCAATGAGGAAACTAATCGCTTGCTGATGCTTGTCATGACCATAACATATTGAAACTAAATACTGAAATCTAGAACGCGTTTCAGATACTCACTCCAATAATTTGGAAGAAATATTATGCAGTTATTGTTGTGCTAAATATCGCAATAGTTTCCGAAGATAGATTAGCAAAGATAAATTACTTGTAATGCTTGCCAGTGGCATGCAATTGCACCAGTGACTGGTGCAACCGAGAGGAACACCGCGCTGCTGCTTCACGTTTGGCGCGAACTGTGCAACCAACCGACACATCTCTAACTCTTTAGTCCCAGCTTACAAGTGTCTCGCATCAACAAGAGCAAATGATGGCAAGAACAAGCCACAAAGCCTGAAGCAAAGCCACAAAATCCACACAAAAACATCTCCCACGGGAAATCCTCACTCTAAAGCACTGCACATTACACATTAAGTCATTATTCGGTCCAAATTTCGTGCCTTCCGTGACAGAATAATTGAACTTTTCCTTTTTATGAATCCACAGCTATGTGACCTGACGTGATCTGGGGAATGTTTTCAATGTTTGAATGGTTTGCAACGTGTTCAATGTTCAACGTGTTCTTTAATGCTTTCAACATTCCCACTCAACTTGTGACCTACGCAGCCGTTGCGTACCTATGTAAGTAGGTAGTGCAGCACTCTCTAATACTAAATAATATTGTTATAATTATTATCTTTATGTTATTATGAAGATACAGTATATTGCGGAATTATTATTATTATACATATGGTATTAAAATACTAAATAATATTGCATGGTTCAGTTTCCCACCGCCAGCTCCCCGGCCCAAAGGGAATGTTGCACTAAAAACTGTCACAAACAAATAATCAGAGGGCAAGAGGATAATATAGGCATAATCGAGTCAAGACCAACCCACCAGGATTTGAAATGCTGCAAAAAAAAGTGGTGAAGCTTCAAAAACGTGATGGTCGAGGCATGTCAAGGCAATTGAAAACCTAGTAGTTAACGCCCTACTAGGTACTCACTAGCCACTAATGTCCACCAGATGACAGTTCTCTTCAATGAAACACCGACAAACACTCAATACAGAGGAGCAATGCGGAGGGATCTGGCGCTACACGAGGCCAGGCGCGGCTCACCCTCGATGTCGCCGATGCTGTGCGCCTTCCAGTAGCAGCGCTTGGCCTCCTGCAGTTTGTCGAGCTTCTCGTAGCTCTCGCCCATGGCCATGAGCATCCGGCTGTCGTTGGGCCGCAGCTGGTGCGCCTGTTTGTAGTAGTACTGGCAGTAGAGCGGCATCTTCAGGATCTCGTACATCTGGCCCAGACCGTACCTGCCGGCGCGGCCGGACCACGTGAGCAATGAGGCGAATGGACGTCTGTCGGCTGCTCTACGGCGTGTCTGACTGCAGGCTGTCACACATAGTTGAAGGGAAGGACAGGCTTTTTCGGGTGGCCTAGCTATGGCTTTGTCGGACTGGCAGGAGGGATGTTCCTGAGACTACCATTCTTAAACTGTTTGCTAAGCTAAAAGTAAAAAATACAGAGACGAGGTAAATATGTTTGTTCTCTCATATATTGATGCACTTGGTACCGACTTTGTGCACCGCGTTCTTTTTCCAACACAGTTCTCGACATTTACATAAACAACGCGCGGCCATTGCGCAACCTTCAGTCGAACGTAAAAACTCGGTGTGAGTGTCAGATCTATGGATTACACGAATATGAGCTATGGGCGTTGAGGCTATCGGCGTGTTCGTGAAGCTCTTTGTCCCATTGTCTGAGACGAAAGAACCGCGAAGTTAACCAAATGATAGAAGCGACTGGAAATTAATGTAGCGCCGTTCAAGCAGCGACTGATCTTTTCTGCGCCAGGATCACGGTTCATATGACCCTGACACGTGTCTTGCCGCCCCAAGTCGTCTGGTCGATAAGTGGACGTTGGCGCACACGGGAGTCCTAAACGTAGCCGTTAAGACCGTCTTCAGACGAATTAATCGAATACCGATTTCAACTAGTCTGGATCTTTGCACATTTTAAGCTACCATTAAACAAACGTAACCATTCACACACAGCCATCGACCAGAGGCGGCATTGATCCAGACGCTACTGATTCAAAACCTGAGCACTATGTATGTATGCCAACTGTTGGTTGGTTATTGGTTTTACGACACGTCGACCGTTGAGTCATGTAGCGTCGCCAATCTCTCACGCCGATTGGTCGCGGGCGAAGAGTACCGACAGGTGTATGCCAACTGGCTTCATCCAGTGACGTATTGCTCTCTACAAGTATCTCGCCGAGCTGGATTTACGGGTAGCACAGTTGTTATCAAATCTTCGTATTATTTAATGATTCCCTAAATCGTCGGCAATTCAAGCGAGGAAACAAAAACAGAAATTTCTTATGTATATTTTCTTGCGCTCGGACGGCTAAATACGCCAAAGGAGGGATCCTAAAAGTTGGCAGCAAAACCCCTAGCCGTTATTCATGTGTACAACCATATGCAGCTATCTCATCATATGACACAAGATAGGTCAGATAATTTTGTTTAGCCCTTGGAGGAACACATTTCCAAATGTTCGATTTGTATTCTCGAACAAGACACGTAAAAGCATAATACATCCTCATTCTTATGGTTTTGAACTTACATTCCCCGAGAATAATTGAACCGCCGACCGTTCTGGAATATGTGACGTAGTATCTTTGTCCAGCTGTCCTCGACTATCCACTTGGGAAATATTTATCCGAATTTTGCTTCAGAACAAACGGTCTTTTCCATCCCCCAACATTCAGGAGAAAAGTTCCCTAGGTTCAAGTATCTTGGAGACTCACTATAATTCATATATTGGTTCTAAAGCATGGACAATATATGGTCAATTATAACAGGCTGACAAATTATCCCGAAAACCACAATTATATACGATTATACTAAATAATCCCGGAAATACGATTGTGGCCGACTACGGTGCGGCCTCTGGAGGATGCGCCGATAGCTCTACTGTGTCCGGTCCGGCCGACGGACGTCGCGCGGAGAACACCCACCAGGCGCGGAGACCACCCACCAGGCGCGGTGGTCGAAGACCCACCAGGCGCGGTAGTCACGGACCCACCAGGCGCGGTGGTCGCGGACCCACCAGGCTCGGTGGTCGAGGACCCACCAGGCACAGAGACCACCCACCAGGCGCGGTAGTCGCGGACCCACCAGGCGCGGTAGTCGCGGACCCACCAGGCGCGGTGGTCGCGGACCCACCAGGCGCGGTGGTCGAGGACCCACCAGGCGCGGAGACCACCCACCAGGCGCGGTAGTCGCGGACCCACCAGGCGCGGTAGTCGCGGACCCACCAGGCGCGGTGGTCGCGGACCCACCAGGCGCGGTGGTCGAGAACCCACCAGGCTCGGAGACCACCCACCAGGCGCGGTAGTCGCGGACCCACCAGGCGCGGTAGTCGCGCATCTACCAGGCGCGGTGGTCGTGGACCCACTAGGCGCGGAGGTCGAGGACCCACCAGGCTCGGAGACCACCCACCAGACGCGGTAGTCGCGGACCCACCAGGCGCGGTAGTCGCGGACCCACCAGGCGCGGTAGTCGCGGACCCACCAGGCGCGGTAGTCGCGGACCCACCAGGCGCGGTAGTCGCGGACCCACCAGGCTCGGAGACCACCCACCAGGCGCGGTAGTCGCGGACCCACCAGGCGCGGTAGTCGAGTCGGTTGACGTCGATCGCCTGCCGGTAGCACTGGATGGCGGCGTTGGTGTTCTTCAGCTCCAGGTACTCGTGGCCCATCAGCGTCCAGGCGGCCAGGTAGCTGGTGTTGAGGCGCAGCGCCCGCTGGCCACGCGCCAGAGTTATAGCGAAGAGCGTGCCGGTGCGCGGGTGCGGGTGCGGGTGCGGCGAGTCAGCGCCGACCGATCGCGGACGGTCAAGGATTGAGGGGAAAACAAACGAAACTGTCACACTGAGCGGACGTATTCCTGGTCGGCTGTTGTGGGCAGTGTGGTGGTGGTTATTGGTTTTACGACACGTCGACCGTTGAGTCATGTACCGTCGCCAATCTCTCACGCCGATTGGTCGCGGGCGAGGAGTAGCGACAGGTGAGACTCGAACCCACAATATTTCGATTGTGAGACGGGCAACTTACCCCTAGACTACTCGTCCCCCTTGTGGGCAGTGTGTACAAGGTACGATTATTGGTCTGGCCATGACTTAGTCAGTTTCGTACATATTAAGCTTCTGACCAGGCAGGAGGCACCACACGATGCCTGTTGTTTTTGTTCCGAGACGTTGCTTGCACGATTGATAGAGAGAGCAAGTCGGAGTGGAGGTATGCTTGTATCAACAGTTAATAACATCACATTCAGTCTTATGTCTAGCGAGTGAATTAGAACAATTGTGCAACTCGTGCTATACGTCACGAGAAGATAACACTACGACGCTCTATTTCGTCTATCTATTTGTGATATTGGGCCGCATTATAAGTATCCACCGTCTGGCAAAAATGGACGAATATGAATATCAATGGTGATGTACAACAAACAAACAAAAAACTAGCTCCTCTATCTCTCCTCAAAGCAGTCAAAACCGCATTCATATTATCCTGATTGCGCTTCAGTACACCTCCAGTTGTCATACACGATGAAAATAACATCACTGGGTGTTGTGCAAATGATTGGATAGTCGAATGTGCAGCGAAAAGCATCACGGCCGTGATCGTGAGTGTCCGTAGCTCGGTGTTTCGAGACGCGTCGAGTGTACGGTCGTTTGGCGCAAACGCGATGTGACGCTTGTCGCCACTGGTGATGCCTAGGCCCCAGAATAGTCACCGGCACCTCCGCCCAACAAGGACGAGCCCGACTTAAGCTCCATTCATGCCAACATCCCGTTTGTATTTCGTCTGTGGGACACTTTACCACCTGGACTGCTTGACACCAAGCCACCTGATCGGGATCAGCATCGCATATATAAATACGAACCATTAGTTGCTGTGGACTGTGGATTGCACCACAATGCTGCTCAATCAGACAATCTCAAAGAGATTTGTGCCATGCCAATTTGAGCATCACAGAGCTGCCCCTAAACTCAGTAGATAATGGGTCTGCACTCCAGCCACATCTCTCAGCAGGTGACGGTGGCGAGCGGCTGGTTCCCAGACTAAGACGGCTGACGACAACTCAGTCATCTGTAGCTTACCTGAAAATAGATGATGGCCTTCTCGTGGTGGTTTTTCAGGCTGTAGTAGTTGCCAATCACGCAGCACGTCTCGACGGTGTACCTGTTGATTGACGACAGGTTGTGCGCCAGGTTGCACAGCTCCACCTGCATGCCCTTGACGTAGAGCAGATTGCTGTAGGAGTCCATGTTCTCCATGCGACAAGGATCGGCTTTCAGCAGACCCTGCGCACGAGATGACATGCCGGTGTGGGTGATGCACAACATGGGGTGTCCTGCAGTACGCCCTCGCCATAGGCCACTTAACAGTGCAGTGACTTATCATGGGCAATACGCTATGCTATGTAATAGTGTTTACTGTTTGGTGTCCACATAAAACATAAAAATTGCACTATGTACTTCGCACATGTCAGGCCGATTAATTCACGACTGTGTCATGTTATGATGCTTTACTCAAGCTTGGCACAATTTTCTGTCACATTTCCATCTCCAGATCTCATTCATCCTATCCTCAATGCCACCATTCTAGAAGCCAAATTAACCGAATATTCAGGAGCAGAACAAAATATACGTGGAACGAAAATTATTGGGGAAAGAATGCTTTGTAGTGCTAAGGGGATACAATGTCTTCAATACAGTAAATTGAGAAACATCCCATTTGGAGCATACATTCCTTCCAGCAAGACAGTTGGCAATAGGCGTAATTTCAGGTCAGGTCCATATGCATGCTAGTCAGCTTCATGACGCTATCTGACGCGACACACCGGGCAGCCGCTACCTGGAACAGGTCGATCGCCTGGTCCACCTCGCGCATGTTCTGGTAGGCGATGGCGATCTGCGCGCCGACGTAGGCCGACTTCTGCAGGCCGCACGCCTGGAAGCCGCGGTAGATGGCCAGCGCCTCGGCGTTCAGCTGCAGGTCGAGGAACGCCTGCGCGAAGAACAGCTGCGCCATCCACGTGGCGGGCAGCTGCAGCGCGGCCAGCATCTCGCGGTCGGTGACGAGCGCCGCCAGCTCCAGCCACGCCTGCCACAGCAGCGGCTGCCGCGTGACGGCCACCGCCAGCGCGCGCACGGCCGGCGCGCGCAGCTCCAGCCGGCGCAGCACCACGCCGTACAGGTAGCACAGGAAGCCGTCGGCGCCGTCGCGCTCGGCCAGCGGCTGCAGCTCGGCGCGCAGCTCGGCCAGCTCGGGCTGCTTGGCGCGCGGCGCCGCCGTCAGCGGGTGCGGGCTGTCCTCGGCGCGCCTCCGCTCGGCCGCCAGGTAGCGCGCGTACAGGTGCAGGAAGCGGCCGCGGCCGCCGGCGCAGTCGCGGCTCAGGTGCGCGGCGCGGTCCATCTCGCCGCACAGCAGGTAGTCGTGCGCCAGCTCGGCCGCCTCCACCTCCGACGCCGGCTCGGCCGGCTCGGGCGTGGGCTGCGGCGGTGGGCGTGGTCACGAGGCGCTCCAGTGGCGTGTGGCCAGAGGTCTGCGGCGGTGGCCGTGGTTAGGGGGACTCTGTAATGGTATGTGGCCAGAGACCTGTGGCGGTGGCCGTGGTTAGGGGGACTCTGTGGTGGCGTGTGGCCAGATACCTGTGGCGGTGGACGTGGTTATGGGGACTCTGTGGTGGTATGTGGCCAGAAGCCTGCAGCGGTGGGCGTGGTTAGGGGGACTCTGTGGTGGTATGCGGCCAGAGATTTGTGGCGGTGGACGTGGTTAGGGGGACTCTGTGGTGGTATGTGGCCAGAGACCTGTTGCGGTGGACGTGGTTAGGGGGACTCTGTGGTGGCGTGTGGCCAGAGACCTGCGGCGGTGGGCGTGGCTAGGGGGACTCTGCGGTGGTATGTGGCCATAGGTCTGTGGCGGTGGGCGTGGTTAGGGGGACTCTGCAGTGGTGTATGGTCACGAGGCGCCTGTGGTGGTATGTGGCCATAGGGGTCTGCAGCAGTGGGTGTGGTTAGGGTGAGGGTCTGTGGTGGAATGTGGACGGAGGCCTGCGGTATTGGACGTAGTTGGGGGGGGAGCATATGGTGGTATTGCTGGTCAGAGGCCTGCAGTGGTGTATGTGGTTTGAGGAGGGGGATCTGCATGAGTGGCTATAGTCAGAGGGATCTGTGGTGATGGATATGGTCAGAGAAACACTACATACATACAGCTCATGTATTGAAGATACACTAAAAAATATATGTAACATACAATGGGGAATCCAGGCACCTGAAAGGTTGTGCAAGAGAAAATACAACATTTGGCATTGGGTTCAATGTGTGGCACATGGTAACTTTACCTTCTGTGGAGCAGCATCCACATCCTGAAGAGCCATCAACATCTCACCACACCATTTACTGCAGTGGCATAAGTACCGCTGGCGACATAGGCCGCGAATAGTTTGAAGATCACGCTTCACCGATGGCAAATCCAAAACCAGTTCTTCCACGTTGGCCGCCATGCCTACGGAACGTTCCCTGGAAAATAGCATGTTTTCAACAACATTGTGCTGCTTATTACTGACTTCCAACATATCGAAAACTGATATTGCCAAAGCTCTTTCTAGCACCCTATGCCAAAACAAGACACATGTCTCTGAAGCAGGGTTGGATTTGTGCTATGTAATATTGGATGTGGAGAGGACAATTTTTAGTCAATCTAACATGGATAGCATATTTTTCTTCAAATTGTGACAGAATCTCAGTTTGTGCTTTCCAGCAAATATTGAGCACTATCACAGAGCAGTTAATTGTGAAAGAGCATCATTCAACTTTCAAATGATGAAAATGGGGATACTTTTCTGAAGAGGATAATGTTCTGAATGCCAAAAAAGGAAGAGTCTGTTTTTCCAACTTTGCTCTGAAGTCCAAATAATTGCAAAACAAATGATGAAAAACATGGTAACCACATCTTATTACAGGTAAAACCCAAGCTAACTTTTTCACCCTGCAGCTTGCAAGGCAATCACCAATTAGAGGTAATTCTCACTTTCCTTTCAATTGAACATACCACCATACTTGCACATAGCCATGAATTTCACTGATCTTTACTTCCAGTTGGAAACAATTGTGACCAGCCATGCAATACCCAAACAGGGTGACAAAAATATGCAGTCCAAAAGACATCACAAATTACCTATACAGTCAAAGACTGATGAAGTAGCTCACCATCCATGGGGACACCTGAAAGCTGGCAAATACAGCTCTTAATGTATGTGGTGATATGCCTAAATCCACAAAATTGAGCAAAGTTTTTTTTTTCATCCAAGTACACTTGGTGAGTAGGATAAGGAAATAAACTCATAGTGTCTTAGATAAACTAGAAATATTCAGGGTTATACTCCCAACTCCAATGGTGGGCAAGTTCATCAAATGAGAAGCAGCCGATGAGAGGCAGAAAAAGACCCCCGAAGGATAGTCCTACAATTAAATACCTTTATACCACATGGGAAGACCAAGCTTATTCTTGTTACTATAGCTGAATTGTGGATATCCAGATTCAAAAGCAATTTTAAATCCTGCAAATCCAGCCTGACCTGTCTACTGTCTACTGACAATATTAGGAATGAATCTACAGGGAACAAGAACCCATGAGCTTCACAATCATTATTATGCTCCATCATCTTCCATTTCAACCACCATGGTTTTGCAACTCATACCAAGACAGAATGAAGAAGCAGGTCAGACACTACTGTCATGTTGCAGACATTAAATATGCAATGAGATATTCTCACCTACTTAATGTTATCTGTACTACATACTCTGTGCATCATCAGTGAGCTTCCACGACCATAGAATAATGGCAGCATTGCACAGGCACCTTGCTATTGTAAACAAGTGAACCATAAGTCCTAGACATTTTAATCAGAAATTGAGAATTTTAAAGTTTCATGATTGTGATATCATTCCAGAATCACATAGTATAACACTCTATATAAATTCACAAAATATTTAACTAAACTGCATTTTTCTTTTAAATAACACAAATTTAACATTGATGCTGCAACAATACAATATTTGTGAAATTGATCATTGTGCTTGACATGTGTTTATGAGGTCTCCATGAGACATTTCTTGCAGCATCTTGTTAATAAGTACCATTCTTGCTTGCCATTATAGATTGATACATTAACATCTTGAAATACAATTCTAGCAGAGAACAACCTATGATGTTGGCTGTTTTGCAATGCCAAAACCAAAACCAAAACAAGTAAAGAAGGCTCACTTGTAAGTATGTCATGAAGATGAAAATTGAGCTTTGAGGACATAAAATGTATTTTAAACAACACCATTTTCATGGCAAATTTAAACATCCTACTGTACTCTCTTCGACATCTCACACCTAATGGAAAAAACATTATCTTAACACTGATTGAAGGCTCCTCTCTAACTTCTGATCTATGTATGCTAAGATGAAATGCAGAACACTCTTTGAAGCTCTGATCATGGAGAGCCAGAAGCATACTTTATATTTTCATTTTGACTGATAATGAGGTCATCAGATGCAGAATTAGGTCAGGATATGGATTCTGACTGAAATCCATTTGGAATCTGGAATCTGACTGGAATCCAGCCCCTGGAACTGAGTAGAAAGAGCCAAAACTTATGCTCTTTTGACATTGTTATGCTCATTTGGGTATTTTTGTCTTAAAGGGTGTTTTTTTTTCTTGGAATACTATGTTTCACGTGATTCGGAAGATGCGATCATTCGTTTTCTCTGTAAATGCTTACGTCTCGGTTAATCTTAGCGATAATATCTATAATGCGCCATATATGCCACACCACTGTTGTTTGTTGCATAATTTATCCATCCCTCACCTGGCACTTCTCAGACGTGATTAAAGGGACATTCAACACTTCACACAGTTGATTAAACACTTTTTCACGTCGAAAATGCTTAATTTCTGCCTCTTTGCCACAAAGATGACACACCACTACTATTCCACAAGAATGCCGAAAAAACTAAGCAGAGCACGGCTTGTGGCTGTGATGTACGGATGACATCACGAGAAATATTATGCTTGTGTTTTTAAATTATAATATATGAGTTTATATTAGTTTAGATAAGAGTAGATTGTATTTTACGTTAGGTTAGGTTTTCCTATTTAATTATTAATTATCATACTGCTTGTTGGAAGTCGTGAGGAAAGACGATGAGACCGAGCAGAAGCCGACTCTTTTAAATATCACTTCGCAGTCTGTCACGATAAACATTACGCTTGTGTTTTTAAATTTAAATAAATGAGTTTATATTAGTTTAGATAAGAGTATATTGTATTATGTTATGTTAGGTTAGGTTAGATTTTCCTATTTAGTTGGTTGGTTGGTTATTTGGGCTTAGGGGCGCATCGACTGCGATGGTCATTCAGCGCCCATGATTTTCCTATTTAACTATGAATTATCATACTATTTGTTGGAAGTCGTGACGCAAGACCAGACCGAGCAGAAGCCGGCTGCCGTGCTGTGTTTAGTTTTTTTGGCATTTTGTTGGAATAGCAGTGGTGTGTCATCTATGTGGCAAAGAGGTGGAAATTAAGCATTTTCAACATGAAAGTGTTGAATCAACTGCATGAAGTGTTGAATGTCCCTTTAATCAAGTCTGAGAAGCGCCAGGTGAGGGATGGATAAATTATGCAACAAACAACAGCAGTGTGGCACATATGGCGCATTATAGATATTATCGCTATGATTAACCGAGACGTAAGCATTTACGGAGAAAACGAATGATTGCATCTTCCGAATCAAGTTCATAAACATATTATCCTGCACAAAAATCCCAAAATTCCCAAAACACCTTTTAAGACAAATTTACCCTCATTTTGGGGTGGAAAAGGTAAGCCTGAATTTAAGGTGTTAACAAGATTTTGGAAAAAAACATGTTTGATTACTATGCTGATGAAGATAATTAATATGATGTAAGCATACATTGCTGTTGGAAGTGCTTACTTTTCATGTGGTGTGCAAAATAATACGAATGAAATGGTCTTGAGCGAGGTAATATATGAAGAAAAATAAAAGAAAATGTAACAGGCAAAACAAACTTTACCTCACCTTTCCAAACCAAACCAAACCTGTAATTTCTATGATAAATAATAATTAAATAGGAAAACATAACCTAATCTAAACTAATATAAACTAATACAAACTAATGTAAACTAATATAAACAAATATATTAAAACATAAAAATAAAATATCGCACCGCACACTTTCCCTCGGGCCAGCATTCCATAGTTTCTGCATGTGTTGTTGTGGAGTAATGGTGGTACGTGATTTGTGTGACATAGGCAGAAAATAAGCATTTTTGATGTGGAGAAGTGTTGGATCAACTACATGGAGTGTTGAATGTGCCCTTCATCACATTTGAGAAGCACCAGGGCTTCGACCATCTCATTAAGGTATGTGAATCATTTGTAGCGTTAGCCAGTTGAAGCATCAGTGCCATACCTATGACGTCATCACACTCCACCAACGTGATATTGTTCAAATTGAAAAGTAAGCATCAGCACCGAAAATGAGTGGTCGCATCTTCTGAATTAGGTTCATAAACATAGTATTCTCGGAAAAATCCCAAAACACCTTTTATAAAAAATTTACCTAATTTCTTACTTCAAGCCAATATGGCATGTTAAGTTTAAAAAAGGTGGAAACATGTTTCTGAATAAGATTAATTAATTATATTAATTAATTAATGGGGCTGATAGACTTGTGGCAATGACACTTTTACCAGTAGTTTCAAATACATTTGTAAACAAAACATTTAGGAATGTTTTACTCTTCTGTGGAATGCATGTTAGTTACATTATGCACAGTTAAAAACAGAAATAATATTAGGTGAGGCTGAATTAGTTCGGAAGTTTTTGGTGGTTTCAGGCTATTATAGGTGAGGTGAAGTTAAGTTAAATTATTGGTGCAATGGTGTTAAATCTGCAACTTAGTTAGTTAGTTATTTGGGTTTTAGGGCGCATCAACTGCATTGGTTATACAGCGCCCATTTAAATCTGCAACTGTAAAGTACCTACCTACCTACGCATTTCCCACAAAAATGAATCGAACCGCAAGTTGTCCCATTATTTAGCGCAGCTTCTACCTACAGGAGCACACCTATCTATAAAAATAATAAACTACTACATTTCATGTTTAATACCATCACAAGAAGGCAAGATACCTGAGACACGATACATCCAGGGCCATAGATACGGAGTCGTACTACAAACTGGATAAAACCCGCGCATTCCCCGCTGAGGGCGCTAGTGCGCTCACTATGTATGACGTTTCGGCCAGTCTCGACGACGTTTTCGCAAGCACTTACTAAATATGCCTTAGCTGTGCTGCCTAGTGGTGGAAATGTGTGTCAAAATGAAATGACGATTCGCGTAGCGGCCTGTAATGATATGTTTTTGTTGTATTATTTTGACAGTTGAGCACATATATATTTGCTAAACTGATATTATCATAATATATATATTGCTGTAGAATACAACCGAACTGCGCGAATGGCATGAACCTGTCATCTCTATACCTTCAATATGAATAGAGTTTTCGTTCCAGGAAATAAATAAGAACAATACCAGCCTGATATGAATTATGACGACCGAATTTATGGGTAAATTTTAGATTCTCATACTAGATAATTATAATCCTGTTTTTCAATATATCAATAAATTAACGAATATTCATGTTTTGTGGGTCCTGAGGGAAGTGTCGAACGCCTGTCAGCGTCCATCTTGCGCTAGCCCCATCTATGCTTACTATAAAATACTTCAGGTTCGACATTATCTGAACCAATATAGGGAACCGACAGGGGCATGGTAGGCACACATGGTGGTATGTTTCACTGACGGATCTGGATTTCGTTACGGGGGTGCGGGCTTATTTTTTAGGGGGCGCCTTTTCCATCCGAAGAAGCACCTTCGGGTAAAAGTTCGTTGAGTGTGGGGAAATGGGAGGAATGGGTGTAGGAACAGGGGGCAAGGGGCCATGACCCTCCACTTTCTATGAAAGTTTAACATTAATGTTATGGCAATGCATGGAAAGAATGAACTTCAAAATGGATTTCCCCCCCCCTCCACTTTTTGAGACGTTCCTACGCCTCTGAGGGGAAGGATGGGTGCAATCGAGCTTCCCACATGCCGAGGACGTTCTCTATTCGGAGAAGCGTCTCCGGCTGAAAAATGTGTTGAGGATGGAGGGGGTGAAGGAGCATTCAACCTTCACGGAAAGATCGTGCCTTTGCCGAAGGGGGAATAATGCATGGGAAATAAAAAGGAAATAATGCATTATTATGTTTCTTTGTTTAGAGCCTTTACTACCTGAACAAGCAACCATCTATGTCGGAGACCTTCATCGGGTTCCCAAGGGGAGGGAGGAGGGTGGCCGTCCCCTAGGGCCCCGCTGGATCTGTTAGGTAGCTTGATGCAATTAGATGGAGATGTGCCCCGTTGTCATACAAGTGGGTAGAAACAAATGAAAAACGTTGAAAAATAGAACTTCGAAATGGAACACAGATGAACAATTATATGGAAGAAGTTAGGCAGAACTCAGCAATGGTAGAAGAGAACCTTCATGGCGATGCAAATTCATGTAATATGCACCAGAAGCCTGATCAGAAGGGTACGAGTGCCGATACTCGATTCGTACATGTTCCATCATTGTACATTGCGACTGTTGCAAAAATAAATGTTGCCACCCATAGGCCTAGTCATCGGAACATAATTTCGTCGAGGGAGAGGGCGCAGCACATGAAAGCAATAAGCGGGCACAAGTGGATTGGGGGCATACCACTAGTATCTCATGTTATAAGTTTATATTATTTAGAGGTGCAAAGGCCACATGGGGGGGGGGTCATGCAAGTGCCCTCACAATGTCATATAAAGCTTCACCCCTGCCACCACGTATTGTCAATTCACTAAGCTGATAATTGCAGTGCCACCTTGTATATCTCATGCAGATGGTGCTACAACCTCCAGGTGTTTTGTCTTGCATACATTTGGAGAAGATTGTATCCGTTGAATTATGACCCTCGCAATGCTGATGACTCCCGAGTGTTAAAGTTGAAAATTGAGAGTGTATTCCAGCTCACCTCACCACACTAACAGACATTTCCTCGGGTAGCACAGGCAAGTCTTTCAACGCCAGATTTAACCCAGATTTTTATCAGTTGATTGTGATATGCTTCCATCGCTCATTCTCGCAAAACGCCTTACTTACCTCGGGACGACGAGAAGAGGGAAATTCAATTTTCCTAAAGAGGAGAACGTTGCTCGGCCTCCAACCAAATGCAACCAGTGTAGCAGACGCAGAAAAAAATGCACTCCTCTTCACCAAATGTATTCCACAAGTTACAAGCATTTACAGACACAAAAGGTAACAGACGCAAACAGAACACATCAGTGCACACGCATATTTCACTGGCGGATCCAGAGGCGGGCGTGCACTGTGTGATCCCGTGCCAGGTCCAGA
Source organism: Ashinkailepas kermadecensis (assembly GCA_034440615.1). NCBI lineage: Eukaryota > Metazoa > Arthropoda > Thecostraca > Neolepadidae > Ashinkailepas > Ashinkailepas kermadecensis. The sequence goes on from JAOTOM010002965.1 coordinate 115,064, forward strand.
TCGGTGAACGAAAATTTTCATATAACCGAGAAAAGTGCCGCATCGCAAAGGTTCATCCGTACCAACTCCAATCGGCCAAACGCCACCATCACGCCATCCCGCCGTCGGAATGTTTAGCGAAAGGTGTCTCCTGGACAGAAATGCCTTGAGCTGTTCGTGCATATCCTTCACTGCCCTCATCCCTGTTCTGGATCGACGATTCCACGGCAGACAATAATACTAAGCGAAGAATCAAATCAAATCAAGTAATCAAATGTTCGGTGAGAGGCCTCGCCCTCCTCTGTTGCATAAACCCTGGGATCAAGCTGCGAATTGGTCGAAAAGTCTCCCAACAGCTATCTGGATACAATATTCATTTGGTTCTTACGAGTGCTTATTTGCACCAACTTGCAATAATCTCAGAGAAGGGAAAATCGGACGACTCTTACCACCTTCACGCCAGCTTCAATGCTTTCCAGGAAAGACACCTATACACAAAACCATCAAATGTGTGCAACACAAGGCCATCATTGATCCTGCAGCTGGAACGACGTGCTTCGAACATGTGCTAGGCCTGTGTCGAGGCAGTCGCAGCACATTAAGAACATCAAGTGTTATAATAGCGCATGCCAACGACATGCCAGTATACTTTTGTCGTGAAGTGGCCTGTCACAGCCTATAATTAATCTTTGTGAGCCCTCTCTTCAGTTGTGCACAAAATGACACCGCTGTCCCACCACCACCTGCTGTCCCACTGCGGTCGGAGAGGTGGTTGTCGGGCAGCAGCTAATCTCGGCCAACCAGTTGGCACCACTTGCAGGCCCATGCAGCAGATGCTGAAAGCACAAAATATGATTAGACCTTGTTGCCAAATATTCTCCACATTCTGCAAATGGATACCGGTCATTGTATTTGGGCTGGCAGACCAGACACTCTGAATTGTGCTGACAGGTGTGCATTTGGTGCACACAGAATCCCAACTCTGGACCTAGCCCCAGTCAAGGTCATGACAAGGCTGGCCCCATATCACAGCCAGGTAGACCAGCATGGCTGGCCAATGGAGGGGAGCTTCCCATGTGCCTGCTGGCAACACATTCCATATCACCATCAAAATGAGCATACCTCCAGCTGCCAACATCTGACATGAAACACCATCACATAATCAAACCACTTAGGGTGCCACTCAATCACAAAGCAATCAGACAAATATCACACATATCCCCATTGAGATGGGAATGCTCGCCCATTTAGCACAGATCAGGCATATGACACCCCACTCCACCACAATTAAGACATGATGTCCTACAATAAGCTGCAATTGAGATTTTCACACTGTGCTCCTGACTGGGTTTGTGGGATGTGAAGCACCAGTAAAAACAGTGTCTCAATCAGTGCTGTGGCACTGCATTTGAGAGGTTCAGAGATCATTAGCATTCTTTTTAAGGTTTCTGAGTGGAAAGATGTGGTAATATGGTAGCAGGATTAAATATCCAGATTCTACCATCACCTATAGATCATCAATAACTTTCCATCATCATACAAACACCAGTTCCAAATTGGAAATGCTGGAGGCAAACCAAGGAATGTTACTAAACATCAAGACTGCAAAGTATGACAAATGGCTGACAACGCACAGCAGCCATGGACAAAAAATCCAATAGGGAGATCAAATGCACCACCAAACGCAAAACAAACATGAGGTAAAAAAGTCAAGAGGCTTGATCAAGAGGCTTGCTCCCGACGCCGTCTATAGACAGACAGACAGACAGCTCCCGACGCCGTCTATCCCTCGCTCCCGATGCCCTCTATAGACAGACAGACAGACAGCTCCCGACGCCGTCTATCGCTCGCTCCCGACGCTCTATAGACAGACAGACAGCGTCCCGACGCCGTCTATCGCTCCTCCCGACGCCGTCTATCGCTCGCTCCCGACGCCGTCTATAGACAGACCGACAGACAGCTCCCGACGCCGTCTATCGCTCGCTCCCGACGCCGTTTATCACTCGCTCCCGACGCCGTCTATCACTCGCTCCCGACGCCGTCTATAGACAGACAGACAGACAGTTCCCGACTCCGTCTATCGCTCGCTCCGACGCCCTCTATAGACAGAAAGACAGACAGCTCCCGACGCCGACTATCGCTCGCACCCGACGCCGTCTATCGCTTGCTCCCGACGCTGTCTATAGACAGACAGACAGACAGACAGCTCCCGACGCCGTCTATCGCTTGCTGGCCGGCCCGGACGGCTGCACCCGGGCCGTCTATCGCTCGCTCCCCACGCCGTTTATCGCTCGCTCCCGACGCTGTCTATCGCTTGCTCCCTACGCCATCTATCACTCGCTGGCCGGCCCGGGCGGCTGCACCCGGGCCATCTATCGCTCGCTCCGGACGCCGTCTATCGCTCGCTGGCCGGCTCGGACGGCTGCACCCGGGCAGTCCATCGCTCGATCCCGACGCCGTCTATCGCTCGCTCCCGACGCCGTCTATCGCTCGCTCCCGCCGCCGTCTATAGACAGACAGACAGACAGCATCCGACACCGTTTATCGCTCGCTCCCGACGCCGTCTATCACTCGCTACCGACGCCATCTATAGACAGACAGACAAACAGCTTCCGACGCCGTCTATCGCTCGCTCCCGGCGCCGTCTATCGCTCGCTCCCGACGCCGTCTATAGACAGACAGACAGACAGCTCCCGACGCCGTCTATCGCTCGCTCCCGCCGCCGTCTATCGCTCGCTCCCTACGCCGTCTATCGCTCGCTCCCGACGCCGTCTTTAGACAGACAGGCAGCTCCCGACGCCGTCTATCGCTCGCTCCCGGCGCCGTCTATCGCTCGCTCCCAACGCCGTCTATCGCTCGCTACCGACTGCCGTCTATCGCTCGCTCACGACGCCGTCTATAGACACACGGACAGACAGCTCCCGACGCAGTCTATCGCTCGCTCTAGGCGCCGTCTATCGCTCGCTCCCGACGCCGTCTATCGCTCGCTCCCGACGCCGTCTATAGACAGACAGACAGACAGCTCCCGACGCCGTCTATCGCTCGCTCCCGACGCCGTCTATCGCTCCGACGCCGTCTATACAGACAGACAGACAGACAGCTCCCGACCCTATGACGCTCCGTCTATCGCTCGCTCCCAACGCCGTCTATAGACAGACAGACAGACAGCTCCCGACGCCGTCTATCACTCGCTCACGACGCCGTCTATCGCTCGCTCCCGACGCCGTCTATACACAGACAGACAGACAGCTCCCGGCGCCGTCTATCGCTCGCTCCCGACGCCGTCTATAGACAGACAAACAGATAGCTCCCGACGCCGTCTATCGCGCGCTCCCGACGCCGTCTATCGCTCGCTCCCGACGCCGTCTATAGACAGACAGACAGACAGACAGCTCCCGACACCGTCCATAGACAGACAGACGGACAGCTGCCGACGCCGTCTATCGCTCGCTACCGACGCCGTCTATCGCTCGCTCCCGACGCCGTCTATATACAGACCGACAAACAGCTCCCGACGCCGTCTATCGCTCGCTCACGTCGACGTCAATCGCTCGCTCCCGACGCCGTCTATAGCCAGACAGACAGACAGCTCCGGACGCCGTCCATAGACAGACAGACAAACAGCTCCCGACGCCCTCTATCGCTCGCTACCGTCGACGTCAATCGCTCGCTCCCGACGCCGTCTATAGACAGACAGACAGACCGCACACGACGACGTCTATCGCTCGTTCCCGGCGCCATCTATCGCTCGCTCTCGACGCCGTCTATAGACAGACACACAGACAGCTCCCGACGCCGTCTATCGCTCGCTCCCGGCGCCGTCTATCCTCGCTCCCGACGCCGTCTATCGCTCGCTCCCGACTGCCGTCTATCGCTCACTCCCGACGCCGTCTATAGATAAACAGACAGACAGCTCCCGACGCCGTCTATCGCCCGCTCCCGACGCCGTCTATCGCTCGCTCCCAACGCCGTCTGTCGCTCGCTCCCGACGACGTCTATAGACAGACAGACAGACAGCTCCCGACGCCGTCTATCGCTCGCTCCCGACGCCGTCTATCGCTCGCTCCCGACGCCGTCTATAGACAGACAGACAGACAGCTCCCGACGCCGTCTATCGCTCGCTCCCGACGCCGTCTATAAACAGACAGACAGACAGCTCCCGAGGCCGTCTATCGCTCGCTCCGTCTATCGCCGTCTATCGCTCGCTCCCGACGCCGTCTATAGACAGACAGACAGACAGCTCCCGACGCCGTTATCGCTCGATCCCGACGCTCGCTCCCCGCCGTCTATCGCTCGCTCCCGACCTATCGCCGCTTTAGACAGACAGACAGGACGCCGTCTATCGCGATCCCGACTGCCGCTTCGCTCGGCTCAGACGCCGTCTATACAGACCGACGGCAGCCGGGCCCCGTCTATCGGGCTCCCGGACGGCCGGGTGCATCGGCTCCCGACGCCGTCTATCGGGCTGCGGCCAGCGAGCGATAGACGGCAGCCGGGGGCGGCGACCGGCGGCCGTCTATCGGCGAGCGCCGGACGGCCCGGGTGCCGGGTGTCCGGGGGGCCCGGGGGGGGCCCGCGAGCGAAAAAGGGCAGCCGGGAGCGGGGAGCAGCCGCGGCCGTCTATCGGCGAGCGCCGGACGGCCCGGGTGCCGGGTGTCCGGGGTGCTCGGGCTGCGGCCAGCGAGCGATAGACGGCCCGGGAGCCGGGTGTCCGGGGTGCTCGGGCTGCGGCCAGCGAGCGATAGACGGCGGCGGAGCGATAGACGGCAGCCGGGAGCGGCAGCGACCGGCGGCCGTCTATCGGCGAGCGCCGGACGGCCCGGGTGCCGGGTGTCCGGGGTGCTCGGGCTGCGGCCAGCGAGCGATAGACGGCCCGGGTGCCGGGTGTCCGGGGTGCTCGGGCTGCGGCCAGCGAGCGATAGACGGCCCGGGTGCCGGGTGTCCGGGGTGCTCGGGCTGCGGCCAGCGAGCGATAGACGGCGGCCGGGAGCGGCAGCGACCGGCGGCCGTCTATCGGCGAGCGCCGGACGGCCCGGGTGCCGGGTGCCCGGGGTGCTCGGGCTGCGGCCAGCGAGCGATAGACGGCGGCCGGGAGCGGCAGCGACCGGCGGCCGTCTATCGGCGAGCGCCGGACGGCCCGGGTGCCGGGTGTCCGGGGTGCTCGGGCTGCGGCCAGCGAGCGATAGACGGCAGCCGGGAGCGGCAGCGACCGGCGGCCGTCTATCGGCGAGCGCCGGACGGCCCGGGTGCCGGGTGCCCGGGGTGCTCGGGCTGCGGCCAGCGAGCGATAGACGGCAGCCGGGAGCGGCAGCGACCGGCGGCCGTCTATCGGCGAGCGCCGGACGGCCCGGGTGCCGGGTGCCCGGGGTGCTCGGGCTGCGGCCAGCGAGCGATAGACGGCAGCCGGGAGCGGCAGCGACCGGCGGCCGTCTATCGGCGAGCGCCGGACGGCCCGGGTGCCGGGTGCCGGTGCCGGGGTGCTCGGGCTGCGGCCAGCGAGCGATAGACGGCAGCCGGGAGCGGCAGCGACCGGCGGCCGTCTATCGGCGAGCGCCGGACGGCCCGGGTGCCGGGTGCCCGGGGTGCTCGGGCTGCGGCCAGCGAGCGATAGACGGCAGCCGGGAGCGGCAGCGACCGGCGGCCGTCTATCGGCGAGCGCCGGACGGCCCGGGTGCCGGGTGCCCGGGGTGCTCGGGCTGCGGCCAGCGAGCGATAGACGGCAGCCGGGAGCGGCAGCGACCGGCGGCCGTCTATCGGCGAGCGCCGGACGGCCCGGGTGCCGGGTGTCCGGGGTGCTCGGGCTGCGGCCAGCGAGCGATAGACGGCAGCCGGGAGCGGCAGCGACCGGCGGCCGTCTATGGACTTGGACTTGGACTTGGACTTGGACTTGGACTTGGACTTGGACTTGGACTTGGACTTGGACTTGGACTTGGACTTGGACTTGGACAAGTAGAACCTTAAATTCTTTCGGTACAAAGCTTTCAATATTTTCCCATCCGACCAGGCAACAAGACGTCCGACCAGATCCCGGCCACCTTCTCCCTCTCCTCTCATGTGGAATTGAAATACCGCCGAACCCGACCCGCAGTACGTGTCGCGTTCAAAGGCGGCATAAAAAAACACCATCAGCCTCGCATGTGGGCCAAAACAGAAGGTTGGGTCCCCATCCAGTTGTGAGGTCGTTGGCCCGGTGAAAGTTATAGACCCCGGCATACCGTCCTGACGGCCAGAGGCGATTTCACAACATACACGGCCTAAAGGGAATACAAAAATGCACTCCCACGAATCAAGAAAAACAACACAATCCGGAGCCCTGTGAGTGGCCAAAGGAGTGGAGGAGACGGGTCAAATCGAATCGAAGAAAACCGGAAGGCACAGAGAAAACGCTCGCTCTGAGACCCTCTCGCTCGATCTCGCTCTCGCTCGGGGACACTCACTCAGTCAGTCTCTCACGCACGGACGGAGCTCAGGCAGCTTCGAGACGACCGAAGAGGCCCGCCGAGCAACAAACATGTCAGTGCCATCGGTCTGCCATGACTTCCTTCTTCCAAACCGGTATATTTCCAATCACAGCTACTTTCCCCTCAACCTAATTCACTGTTGAATGGAGCGACACGTATTAAATGGGGGGGGCAATTACACTATGTGATGTGTGCGGTATGTGTGACACGGCCGGTGGCGCCTACGTCGCACGCCTAGCATAGAAGGTCAGAGTATGTAGGTATGCATGAGGAAGAAGTATGTCGCGTGCAAGAATGCAGAGGTGGGAGTTTGCGAGTAGTGTGTGTGTAAGCAGTGCGTGGGCGTAATGTGATGCGGTGTATATAAATATAAATATATTAGATTATGCATAGAAATACTGTGGTGGCCTTAGCAGAGACACGGAGCAGTTACCCAGCCATTGACGGGCAGGATTAGCGGTGAAAGGGAATACTTGGGATAAAGAAAGGTGGCATAGTTTGAAATAACGAGCAGGGGTACTATGCACACATCGGATCGTCACATCCTCTTCGGATCCACCTTGGGCTGGCGACAGGCTGCATATAATGTATGCATGTATGTGCATGTATCTGTATGTATCTGTACGTGATGTATCTTTGTATGATGGAGAGTTCGGCGCGTAAATCTGCTCCGAAAAATGGCGGGCACGCCGTGCGTCGGCGCCGCGCAGCTGGAGCAGCTGCGACGCATCAGCTGGGCGCGCGTGATCTGCTACAACGTCGACACCATCTCCGTCGTCCAGCCGGACGACTTCGTCGCCCAGTCGGAGACCAACAAGCTGACGCCCTGCGACGACATTCCCGCCGTTGGCCTGGGCTTCTGGCGCAGTGACACCTGAGCGGCGGGGGGGGGGGTGATGGCGTCCAGATGTGCGACTGGTGGAAGAATGCATGGGGAGGCGAAGGGACACGCCAGAGAGGAGTGCAGAATGTATGAATGTACGGAGACGCGAAGGGAACGCGTGGGAAGCCAACGATGGGTGCGGGGATGCGGGAATGTACGGAGACGCGAAGGAAACGCGTGGGGAGCCAACGATGGGTGCAGGAATGTGGGAATGTACGGTGACGCGAAGGAAACGCGAGGGGAGCCAACGATGGGTGCAGGAATGTGGGAATGTATGCGGAGGCGAAGGAATGCGCGAGGGTAGCCAGCGATGGGTGCAGGAATGCAGGAATGCATGGAATCCAGGAGGAATGCATGGAATTCGTGAGGGGTGCAGGCATGGGAAAACAAGAATATGCAGGGGGAGCCAATGAGGGTGGAGGGATGCGTGAAGGAAGGGGATACGTGATACGGAAGAGAATGTGAAGTGAAGTGGAGACTGTGCCAAGCAGCCGAAAGTAATGTCTGCTTGACACCGGGATACGTGGACAGTGCGTGTGGTATGTTCGTATTTAAGTAACTGACGGAGAAAGAGAGAGATATAGAAAAGCTATCAGGCACAACATATGGCATGGGAAGACGGTGGCAGGTATGAGGTAAGTTTTTTTTTTTTTATAGAGGAGACGAAGCCGCGCTGCGGCATTCATGAAAGGCAGTGTGAAGAAGGAACGGTACATCGACAGGAAGCTATGAGAGGAAGAACATGAACGGGAAGCTGGGCGAGGAAGCATATGATCAAGAAGCTTGGCAATGAAAAACATGATCGGGAAGCTGGGTGAGGAAGACCGACAGCAATAGACCTGGTGCAGAGCAGTGTCTGGTGCAGAGCGGCGGGTAAAGAGGAAACGTTAGTTATGTCTAGATGTAGTGATCCAGGTCTAAATTTTGATGCCAGAGCTCGGACTTGTCACTGCACACTGGTGATGAGGGGATTCCAGAGTTCGGGCTCGAGACAGAAGCGGCACCGAGATACACAGAGGACGGGCATGATCAGCTGTCTGTTGCAGCTGTCTGCTGCAGCTGTCCGCTGCGCCTGTCTGTTGCAGCTGTCTGCTGCGGCTTTCTGTTCCAGCTGTCTGCTGCAGCTGGTGCTGCAGCGATACGTAGCACTGGTTGCATGTGCATGCTGTGACGCGATAAAAAAAATGGAGCAGACTTTGAAAGGTTCGGAAGGCAATAATTGCATGAAGAGTTAATTCATTGCATGCTATTTATATGGAAGGCAATAATTACACTGGCAGTTCGTACGCCTCGAATGAGCTGGAATGCGCCTGAAATCTCGCTTCATTTTGCGAAAACGATGTCGGCAGGTTGAATAGTGAATTGTTTGTGCTGTTGACACAAGTTTCTCACGGTTAGCACAACACGTGGGAACAGCACGTCGCTTTTTCTACGACTTTTTCGCAGACGACTCGCATAATTTCACAACGCATGGCGAACAAACCTCTCGCATACGTCGTTCATTTCCTCAGCGATTCTATATTATAAATCATACCACACTATGTAACGATGCAATTGACGACATTTTCACAGCACAACTAATGTATCCAGACACGCCCACGATAGCAACCAGCGCCAGGGGACTCTAAGCAAGATCACGCAATCAAGATCCAGCAAGCAAGATGAACAACATAGCGATAATGTCGCGAACTATTGCAATGGTGACAATAATATCAAGTCTCTTGCTCGTGCCTATTAATGCATTACTCTCGAACAGTATCCTTAAATAACTCCCCGGAATGCAGCTGATGCATTTTTAGACGCGCCGAGTGCCACACTGATGCTTATGTCAGCACTGACTTTCCACAGATGCCAAAGTAACTGGTATTTGGGACTGGAACATGTGTCGCTGATTATGATATATGATACAGCATTACGGTTTCGTCGAGCAGGGCAGCGACAAACATACGTCCAAGATTGAGAGGTGCTCGTCTATACACAGCTTCGTTGCAAATGCAGCCTGCGTTTAACTTCTGGACAATGTCCCGCTCTAAAAGCGAGTGCCAACAATCTTCAGGTCAACCTTCGCAACCAACGACAGGCATGCTAAGCAAACAAAGCTGCCAAAGTTTGTTTGTATCGTTAAATCAATGGATAACCGGAGCACTGGGGCACAAATTGTTCCAAATGTCGCGTGAAAGGGGGGGAATCTCACTGTTAATGCTCCTATCCGCAACAGCCAATCGCAGCCGCCCGCCTATCAAACCAACCAATCACCGCTGCACGCCTACCCGCACCGACCAATAGCAGCGCGTTCAGTATTTCGCATTGAATTACCACATTGTCGTTGTCAATGTGGCCGGTGTGCATGTCATGGAGTCGGCTCCTCCCAGTACGACAGGTCGACGACAGGTAGCGTAACACTGCCGCACGGTTGTGGAAGGTTGTCGCTAGATGGCAACAGCATCGGCCGCGGCTGTACTTCCCTCACGTTGTCTGAGGTGTCGCAGAGCACGCGAGCCAGGTTTGTTTTCCGCAGCTGTTGCAGCTGCTCTGGAAACGTCGGTCCGCCACGTCAGATCACGTCATGTCAGGTCACGTCACGTCAGGCAACGTCATGCCAGGTCAGGTCAGGTCACGTCAATTTACGTCACGTCATATCACGTTACGTCAGTTCAGGTCACGTCACGTCACGTCAGGTCATGCCACGTCATGCCAGATCGCGTCAGGTAATGTCAGGTCACGTCAGGTCACGTCATTCCACGTCAGGTCACGTTACGTCAGATAATGTCAGGTCAGGTCACGTCATGTTAGGTCACGTCATCTCAGGTCACATCATGTCAGGCCACGTCATGTCCGGTCACGTCTTGTCAGGCTGGCTCCAGCTGGACCAAGTCCGATCAATTTTGTTCGCCATTCACTTCAGTTCGAATTCGGTGTGAAAATAGTGGCTGACAACCCGCATCACGTGGTAGCAAATAATGCCTAAATGCGTGGAAGAAAATGTATGACATGAAATGGCAAAAATGTAAAATGAAGTACCCCAGCTCCGATTGGTTTGAGAATGAACAGTGCACCAAATGACGCATTGTCATTTGCGGCTCGGACTGGTTTTGAGAAACTTAATGCTGAAATATGCATCGGTGGTACATACATCTGTCTGGCGGCGCGCGAAGTTGCAACATCACCTCGGTGGTGATCCCACTCACACATAGTGGACGTATCGTGGCACAACATACACATACCCTGTCAGCTAGGGTCGGCACGACCCAGGGCTCGCCCTCCAGTGCGGCACGAGCCGAAATGATTCAGAGAGTAACATTCAGAGATTAACATTCAGGGAACCCATCGCTCTGGACCCATCACCCAGCTCAACCATCCAGCTCAACCATCCAGCTCAACCATCCAGCTCAACCATCCAGCTCAACCATCCAGCTCAACCATCCAGCTCAACCATCCAGCTCAACCATCCAGCTCAACCATCCAGCTCAACCATCGCTCATGCCCCATCACTCAACCCAACCATCCAGCTCAACCATCGCTCAGGCATCACTCAACTCAACCATCTAGCTCAACCATCCAGCTCAGCCATCGCCCAGGCCCCATCACTCACCTCAACCGGTGGTTGTTGGTTTTACGACACGTCGACTGTTGAGTCATGTAGCGTCGGCAATATCTCACGCCGATTGGATGCGGGCGAAAAGTAGCGACATGCGAGACTCGAACCCACAATCATTCGATTGTGAGACGGGCAACCTACCCCTGGACTACTCGTCCCTACGTCCATCCCAGCCATCAAGCTCAACCATCCAGCTCAACCATCGCTCCGGCCCCCGCCAAGCCCCACTCGTCCAGACCGTTCACGCACCGGGAGTGAAGCGCAGCCGCGGGTCGGCCGTCTCGTATCAGAACCGGTCGCCGGTCTTCAGCCGCACGAATTGGTCAGTCAGCAGGCAGGCGAAGGTCGGACCGACCACGGCGCCATCTATCGGCGCCTCCAGCAACCAGCCCGCGTATAAGTCGACGTGGTCCACCGATCTGTCGAGGCGCACGCGGTTGGGCGAGCGGGCGATTTTCCACGCCTGCTCAGTGAACGGAAGCGATTTGAAGAGAACTAGCGAACGCGCCTCCGAATGGTCGATCGCGTTTTTGTAAGCTGCTTTCACCGCTGCTTGCATTCTATCTCCATCTGCATTACGACGCCCTCAGCTCGTCGATTCACTAGTGTAGTGATTCTTATTTTGTATTCCCA